>LIEC01000335.1:0-76292 GCA_001925005.1 Drosera capensis
GAGGGGGTGTGAATAAGCTTTTCAACTAAAATTTCTACAACTAAAAAAATTTATATGCAGCGAAAATAATAATCTAATCAATCAAACCTAATCCGATTTGATCAGATGCTCACAAATACATGAAGAACAAATTATTGCCTAATTAAGATTTTAACAACCAATTCTAACTACTAGATGAACAATTTGTTAAACTAATGATCAATATCAACTAGTTGATCTAACATAAATCAATGATGATCAAGAGATGATGATTAGTCAAGAATCTCGCAAGTAAATAATAATCTATCAATGATCTTGTCATTCAGACAGATAATTAGGTGAATGACTAGTAGATTGATCAGATAAAAAAAGCAAGAAATGAAGAACACAATATTTATAGTGGTTCAAACTTAAATCATTGTTAACAAACTGATTTGAACTTAATCCATTTGATAGGAATTTGCAAACCCTCCAGTTATATAGAACTTAATCAACAAAACTTAGAAGGTTTAGCCATTATGTTGTTAGTGTGCTAAGGCTGGAAATTAGGTATGTATCTGCAGTCTAAGTAATATGCTAGACAGTCGACGGTCACAGATGGAGAGCATTGTGTGGGCGACCAGATATAGACTACTACAAAGAATTTCAACTAAGCAACTAAGACATGCGTGGGCAACAAAAGATCTGCAAATGCTTTAAGAACTACGATTGAATATGCAGATGAGGACCAACATAGCAATGTATGAATTGAATCAGATTTGGGTACAAACGAGGTTGCAGCAGGGCCTCAATTATTAACTCCTGTTTGATCAAATTCAGTACCATGATCACTCCTAATTGTGATAACCTCAGTACCTTTTTCATTTTGTATGTCTTAGAAATCTAGTTCATAGGCTACACGTTTCAGTCCTTTTATGCAAAAATATTACCTATGAATATCTTGAGTAGTCATCCACTATAACTAGACTATACTTCTTTCTATTTAAGCTTTCTACTTCTATTGGACCAATAAGTTCCAAGTATAGTAGTTCAAGTATTCTAACCTTTTCTGATGAGTTTAGACGTTTGAAGTTTGCTCTAGTCTGCTTCCCTTTTGCATGATTTGCATAGCTTATCCTGAGTGCAATGGTACTAAGTGTAGAATGAGGTGCAACAGACTAGAGTGCTAAGGTTGAGTTAGAGGTTTGAGGATCATTTAAATCGAAGTTTGAAGTTCAGAATGTGACAGTACAAGGATCTGAAAAAGATGAGCTCTCATAATCAGTGAAGGTTCCCATGTGACCAGTTGTCACCATCAGATCCTGTACACAAGTCACGGGTTCATTTGTTGAGCCTATAAAAGGAAATCAAAGAACTCAGAGAATAGTAGTAGTTGAATGAGGGATTAAAACATACAAGTACAATTCAAAGCTGCTCGAGTGAGCTGAATTGAAAAAAAAGAGGAAGAAGAGGGTTCACTAGTCTACATTGAAAAACCAAAGCTACAATAGATTCCATTGAAAGATATGTGCAAGGATTTAGATTCTTCGCTTTTGACAAGTTAGCTAACTTGTAAAGGAGTTGTCTTGTAAGCCAAAAATAAAAAGATAGTGAACTTATCTCTTGGATTGACCAAACTTGTCACCAAGGGAAGACTGGACTAAGTTCTCGTTTATCAATTGATAATGAGTTTCTGAATCAGTATAAATCTTGTATTCGTTATCCATTTTTATTATTATGAGCATTTAAAACTGTTAGAAATTAATCACAATAACAAAACAGAGACAACTCAGAGAGTTTATCACTCTGTTGTAGACTACCACAATAGTCTGCAAAGAACATCATTGGTTGAATCTAATAATTTCATTGCGTTGCACTGATGAACAACCTATTTACCCCCCGCTAGGTTGAAGCTGTGGATCTCACAATTGATATCAGAGCCTGAATTTCCAGACCTAATAGTTTTGGAAAGAAAAGGTCATATCTTTTGATTTATATCTACAAGAAATTACTAACCGTTTATTTGTGAAGAAAAGATCGCTTCTCCAAAGTTACCCAAATGCCTAAACAGCGGAGAGCCACGAGCATGTTCATTTGACAAATTTAATCACCGAAAGCCAAGGATGCTTGTACATTTGGATTCAATAGATGAAAGAATGCATGACATCATTACTTGTGGACCATACATTACCAAAGATGCCAGATCCAATTGATGCAATCAAAGAAGTAAACAAGCCCAAATCTCTTTGGACAAAAGAGGATATGTTTGAGATAGTGGTTCATACAACCACTGCAAAAGGAAACATGAGAAGTTCTACTGCTTAGGAATTAAGGAACAAATGAAATCAGGAAAAACAAGATGGATATTCTGATACAGTAGTACGATTGGGTTACAATGAGATCGTATGAGAACGTAACCAGCTTTTATGAGAGGTTTAATATACTCATCAACAATCTCAAAAGTTTAGGGAAGACTTTTGATAATAAGGAAGTCAACTTGAAGTTAATGAGATCGTTTGTTGAGATCTGGGGGACAAAGACCACAACGATAAGGGAAACTAGAGATCTTACTAAGATGTCCTTATCTAAACTATATGGTGTGTTGCATACCTACAACTTGGAAGTTGAGCAGAAGAGACAAATTGATGAGGCCAGGAAGAAAACTCTAGCCTTCAAGGTTCAAGAGAAAATTCGAAGATCCATGGCAAAAGAGGACCTCGTCTGTAAGCGAACAAGTAATATCAGAAGAATTTTCCCTTATGTGCAAGAAGTTCCAAAAATAATTCAAAAAAAAAAAACTCATAAAACCTTCAACAAGAAATCTACTATAACTGCGAAAAAAAAAGATACTTTGCTGCATAATGCAGATGACCTATATAGGAATCCTATGCACAGAGGAACAAATAGGAAAAGGGTAAAACAAACTTTGGATTGAAGGAAAAGAACAAAGCCTATGTTACCAAGACATGGAGTGAGAAATCCTCAGATGATGAAAAACCGATCTCCAATGCTCAACTCTGTCTCATGGAAAAAAAATTAAGAAAAGCAACAGGTATTTGACTTTTCTAACTCAGATGCTACTCTAGACGAATTGAAGGAGGCACTTCAAGAAACATATGAAAGCTTTATTTCCCTCCCAAGTGAAAATAATGAAAATCTAGAGCTGATTGCAAATCTCAAAGAGAAATACAAACTAGCATGTAAAGAGATTAACAGCAACCTAGCCATGGCTCAAGATGAGCTAAAGAAATTAGATGAAAAGGTGAAGCTTCTCAATACAGTAGTGGAGACACTAACGTTGAGAAATGCTGAGCTTCAAAAATAGGTAGATACATGGAACGGAAAGAGCATGAACTTGTAAAAAATGCTTACGATGGGTCAATCCTCACATGATAAAATCGGCTTAGGTTATAAGTGCTGGTTAAATAATCTCTCACATTTAAAAGTCATTGCAAATGCCATCACCGGTCAGAAAAAGGCAAAGCAGACCAATGTAAAAGTCTTGTAGAAGGGCAAAGCCTCTTCTGCGCAATGAGAGTAGAAGAGTAAGACCTCTACTGCTCAAAACCAAAGGGTTAATTCCTTGAGCAAAGCATCACCATGAATTAGTATAAAACATCACAAGGTGCAAAAGGTCTGGAATCATAAGATTGAAGCCAACAAAAAACTATACAGACCTCTGTATGTACCAAACTACTCAGTATATAACAAAACTTCCAACTCTGCAGGGAGAAAATGATAAGTGAAGCCCGTTTGCACATGCATAATTAAGCAGAAGAGGTGGAGAAACACCAGCAGACCGCCTAGGGCAACAAGACCATGGGTTTATTGCTGCACTTGTGCAAACCTGGTCACATGTCATTCGAATATTGGACTCCACACAAGAAAATAATTGAATTTTGGATCCCAAAGACTAACAAGGGCCCACATGAGTGGGTACCATGAACAAGTTTTCAATGTTCTACTGCAAGAACAACAGGATAGAACATGATACCTAGAAAGTGGATGTTCTAGACATATGACTGGGAATAAAAGCATTCTAAAGGATTACAGAAAGGAACAAGGACCCTAGGCATCTTTGGAGAAGACAAGGCTGGTAAAAAACTAAAGGTAATGGAACCCTTGATACAGATTCTTTAATCTTTAGAGATGTAGCTTATGTTTTTACGGCTTAGGACATAATATGCTCTCCATTAGCCAATTATGTGATAAAAACTATGATGTCTCATTTACTCATGATTCATGTTTGTAAGAGATAAAGTCACCAAAGAAGTCAAACTGGTAGGAACCAAAAAAGGAAACATTTATGCAGTAGACTTTAGCTCATCATAGTCAGTACAAATAACATGTTTTTATATGAAAGGTGTTGAAGATACAAACTGGCTATGGCATAAGAGTTTAGCACACTTAATTTCAAAATTATTGCCAAATTATCCTCAAAAAATCTAGTGAGAGGACTTCCTCAAATAAAATTTAGAAAACATAAGTTGTGCAGAGCATGCCAAAAGGGAAAAGTAGAACATAGTAAGTTTTAAACCTCTAAACTGATCAGAATCATGTAGAATTCTGGAGCTATTACATGTGGATCTTTTCGGTCCAGTAGAGGTAGAAAGTTAAAATACTTTTGTTGTAGTAGATGACTATTCAAGGTATACATGGGTAATGTTCTTGTACAAAAAGAGTGAAATTTGCAGTCTGCTAACTAGACTCCCGAGGCAAGTTTAAAATGAGAAGCGAATTCAAGTAATCACGATTAGAAGTGATCATGGTACTGAATTTTATCAAATAGGAGTAGATATTTACTGCAATGATCATGGAATAAAGCGTAATTTTTCAGCACCTAAAACATCTCAACAAATGGTGTAGCAGAAAGGAAGAACTGAGCACTTATAGAAGCAATAAGAACAATGCTTACTGATGCAAATTTACTAAAATGCTTCTTGGTAGAAGTAGTAAACACTGCATGCTACATAAACTACATAAGAAAACTCCCTATGAATTATGGAAAAGAAAGACACCAAGTGTAAAATACTTTCATGTCTTTGGATGCAAATGTTATATACATAACAATGATAAAAATCATAGGGAATTTGGGAAATTTGATACTATGATAGACGAGGGAACCTTCTTAGGATACTCCACAACTAGTAAGGCCTTTAGGGTATATGACATCAAAACACAGACAATTGAGGAGTCAGTTCATGTTTCATTTGATGAATATGAAATATCATGTGTGATGCTAATGTCTTTGATGAGGAACGTGCATGCATAAATGATGAACAGGATGCAGACGAAAGAAATGAAGCTCCAGAAAAGGAAGAGCAGTCTGTACACACTGACAAGAACAACAATGCAACAAAGTCATACCAGCTCACGATGCAATAACAACTGGAACACATAATAGTTGAACAAGACAAAAGGAGATGGATCAAGGCACATACACAAAATGACATCATTGGAGAAAAAGATGTACCTGTACAGACTAGAAGAGCAATGACCAGGGAGTGCCTATCTACATGTTTCATATCAGAAATGGAACTAAAGACAACTAATGAATGGAACCAAAGACAACTAATGAAGTCTTAAGTGATTCGAACTGGATTAATTCCATGAAAGAAGAACTAAATGAGTTTCAAAGAAACAATATATGGTATCTGGTACCAAGACCAAAAAATTATCCAGTTATTGGCTACAAGTGGATGTTCAGGAACAAAATTGATAAAAATGGAATAGTCATCAGAAACAAAGGCAGGCTAGTCACAAAAGATTACTCACAAGAAGAAGGAATTGATTTTGATAAGACCTTTGCCCCTGTTGCAAAACGATAAGCTATAAGAATGTTCCTTGTCTATGCTACATATTAAGAATTCAA
This sequence comes from Drosera capensis, assembly GCA_001925005.1. Taxonomy (NCBI): domain Eukaryota; kingdom Viridiplantae; phylum Streptophyta; class Magnoliopsida; order Caryophyllales; family Droseraceae; genus Drosera; species Drosera capensis. The sequence continues at coordinate 5,831 of LIEC01000335.1, forward strand.
AGTCTATCACATGGATGTTAAAAGTGCTTTCTTAAATGGAAAGCAAAAAAGAGGAGGTTTATATTGAACAACCTCCTAGTTTTGATGATTTTGAACATCCATGTCATATTTACAAGTTAGACAAGGCACTATATGGATTGAAACAAGCTCCAAGGGCATGGTATGAAGCTCTCTCAACGTTTCTTTATGAGAATAATTTACAGGAGGAAGGCCATGGATTATGGCCATGAAAATTGATGTGAAGAAGATAGGCAACCAGCCAATAGGTTTTTCAAAGAAGCCAGCAGCAGTGTAGACTGGAGCAAAGGCTGCAGACCAGCCTGACAAGAAAGCTGAAGACTGGAGCAAAGTAATGAGCAAGGAATAACCAATCAGATCGAAGCAGACGAAGGAGACAAGAAGAAGGCATATTCTATAGACCTCAAAAGAGGAGACGATATCAGATCATCCTACTGCATAGCTTAGAGTAATAGAGATAGAAGCACAGTTTGCACCAATAGAAGAGCAGGCTGGACAACCAACTATAGAAAAAATTGACGGATCATCCTCAAAGACCTTACCACCAAAGGAACCAGAGCTTGCTGCACCTTATGACGCTACACTGAAGTATATGAAGACTGGTGCTGATGAAAGCCTTCAGAACCTCATATTGGAAGCTCAGAAAAGTTATCAAGAAGTCACAGAAGGACCACAAGCATTACTAAGGCAGGAGCTAAGTGCACTGAGCTATACAAGAAAGAAGGTCGAAGCTATTGAAGCCAAAATCAGAAGGATGTGGACTGGACAATCACATGACATCTCTACTGCAAACTCAATGACAATAAGGACTACTGTAATCGAAGCATTCACAAAAGCAATCATTCTAATCTCTAGTATAGGAATGGATTTGATTGTGACTGAACCTGATCTACCCCCCAATTGCATCAAAAGCATGGGCTACAATAACAACCACAATCATATAATCTCTAGAGAAGGAAGAAATTATAAAAGCACTACAAACTGTCCAAGCTATACAAGAAAAGGTCCAAGAACATAAAAACAAAAACGATGAAATGCTGGGAAAGCCTCAGAAGGAATAAATGATCCAGAAGGTCATCAAGCAGCACAAGCTCCCGATCAAGAGGGCATCCAAAGCTACAAAGCCAAAGCTTATTCAATCAGACCAACCACAAGATATATGATAAATACAGATGGCTCAAGGACAGAAATTGGAATAGTTGATGGCATGACGGAGGTAGAAATCCATAAACTAGTCCAAATTCAGAAAATGGAGGCCAATAAGAAGAAGAGACCCACTGAACCTTACATACTATTCAGTGGAGTTTTGAAAATGAAAGACTCAACTCTCAAGATAAGAAGGCATAGAAAGACACAACTATAACACATTGAATTTATGCGCACTCCAGAAGTGGAGGCCGAATTGGAAAAGCTGGTAGATACTCATATCAGAGCAGCAACATTGGAGATTTATGATTATCTCTCAAGGCGAGCAGTTGGCAGAACACAACCATCAGGAAATGATGATTGCGATGATGATGATGATATCATTTATAAAGTAGCTGAAGAGGGATCCAGGAGAAATCAACAGCAGAACCATCTACTGTAGAAGATCTTATAGTAGAGCCTTTAGAAGAACCAACAATATATGAGGAAACTATAGCAGCAGAGGCATCACTAATTAGGGATACAACAGATATCACCACAAAGAAGTCACTTTACACTACTAGTAGACCACAGAATAAGAAGAGTTCACCCAACTTATCACACTTGACCTCATTCCTACACAGATAGATAAAATAATCAAAGTGGAAGACGAATCAGTGGAAACAAACTTATTGCCAATAGAGACGTAGACTGTAGCAAACAACGCTCTCAAAGGTTTCATCCTTGAAGAAATCAACCAACACCTTATGAGCGATACTCTCTCTGGCTAGAAAAATAAGCAGCGCCAAGATTCATGCCTACTAAACCTTGAGTTTTCACCACCCACTTCATTTGAAATGTTGAAAACTAGGGCAGATCCACCATCTATAGGTTTTCCGAAGGCTTACTCTATAGTGATACATCTGACGTTCAGATGACACCCTAGACTGTAGCTAGGAGTCTAAGGCAAGCACTTGAAGATGTTAGAATGACATAAATCCATGAAAGGCCACCATCTACTACAAGAAGAGTAGTAGAGACTGAACATCTATATATCAAGAGTCATCTCCATCAGAAACTGTAGTTGAATACATACTCAGACAAGTGGATTAGGAAATCTACAACATGCATCAGTGAAAAAGGGATGCGTTCAAGGAACTCCTGAGTAGTTTGTAACCAGTTACAAACAAGTTGGAAACTGAGAAAAATACCAGGGAAAATTACTTTGAAAACTTCTAGGCAACTCTTTCCAATATGGATGAAAGTCTTATACATCGAATATAAAGGGCTAAGGCCCAAAATCTTCAGCAGTACAGGCTTAACTCCTCAAACCTGAACAAGCTAAGGGGAAAATATTCAGCTGACCTATGCAAACTATAAGGATCCTTACAAGCCACCCAACAGTAGTTTATAGAGCATAATGACACAAAACTTGGATTGTTGGAAAACAGCCTTCAACTTGTAACTGCCAAAGCCATAGTTGCTCAACAGATAACCACCTCTGAACTAAGATTTCTAAGAACTATGTTCGAAGCCCTTATATCTAAGATCAATGCAAACAAAAAAGAGGAGGAGATAGTAGAGAAAGTGAACGGGATGATTTTTACATGAATTCAACCTGCTTTTGCTTAACATTTTGATGAAAAATATATGAAACATGATTATTTTTACATCTCATATGAAAATTTACTGTTTGTACAAATTGAGAATCGTTCTTGATAAAAACAGTAAAAATATGGAACAAATTGCATACAGTATCGTGGTACACTATCATTGGAATTTCAAGCGTGTATAATTGTCTTATACAAATTGTTGTATGCTACTGATGCATCATTACATGTACAAGTTGTTGACCACTTCTGCACCATTGAAAAATAATTCATCTCAATCAAAAAAATTTTTGTTTCGAGAAGATGTAGACACCAACGGAATCAAGGGCAATGATTTTTCAATGGAACATCAGATGCAGCAAACTACGACTGTAAACGCAGCAGCCATCGCCAATTCACACACCAAAAAGCTGTCATCCACCGCCGAAATCCAAGGCCACCGCCAAACTCAACAAAACAAGGGATAAATTCAACCACAGATTTCGCCCATAGATTTCGATGAACTGTGTTCTAAATTTTCAGAATTGATGTGCTGAAATCCATCTATAAAAGAAGGCATGTATTGGGAGCTTAAAGGTGGAGATACAGAGATACATACACATATAGATTAGATTGTAAAATTAAACATATACTTTGTAAGGAAAGAGAAGCCGAGTTGAGCGCGGCGTTGCGGTTGAGGTTGAGGTGCATGGCTACGGCAGAAGTAGGAGGAAGAGAAAGTGCGGATGCGATTGCTGATCTCCGGCAGTGGGGTTACGAAGTGAGGGAGGAAGGAAAGAAAAGAGGTGGCATCGGCGAGCGCCTTGCGGCTGAAGACGAGGCGCGGCTATGAGAAGTTGGTTTGAGTGTTTGAAGAAGGGAAGAGGAAGTGAAGAGGAGGTGAGGCGGCTGCCCGTTTGGAAAGAGGAGGAAGAAGAAAGGAGAGGAAGGAGGAGAATTAGGGTTTTGGTTGGGCTTTAAGCCCAACAAAAGGCCCAGACCCATTACCCATTACATGACCAAGGTAATTGTCTATACTGATCGTTCAGCACTTAAATATCTTTTGGTAAAAAGGATTCCAAACCAAGATAAACCAAGATTAATCCGATGGGTCCTGCTATTGCAAGAATTTGATCTCGAAATTCGGTATAAAAAAGGGGTTGAAAATGTCCTTGCGGATCACTTGTCTAGAATTGAGCAATCTCAATCTACTAAGGTAAGAGAAATTAATGAGGAATTTCTCGATGAATATGTCTTTGCCATTTCTGATCATGCACTCCCCTGGTACACAAATTTTGCTAATTTTATCGTTACATGTATTCTTCCTGAAACTCTTTCTTTTTATCAAAGGAAATTTTTTTTGAATGATGCCAAACATTATCTTTGGGAAGAACCTTATTTATTCAAAGTTCGCGCAGATCAACTCATAAGAAGATGTGTACCAGAGGAGGAAATGACCTCAATTCTACACCATTGTCATAACAGAGAGGTAGGTGGTTACTTTGGACCAACTAAAACAGCTTCTAAGGTACTTGACTCTGGATTTTATTGGCCAACTTTGTTTAAAGATGCATATGAATATGTTCATGCCTGTGATCGATGCCAGAGAACTGGAAACATATCAAGAAAACATGAAATACCCTTAAATAATATTATTGAATGTGAATTATTTGATGTTTGGGGTATTGATTTTATGGGTCCATTTCCGAGTTCTTGTTCCAACCTATACATTCTTGTGGCTATCGATTATGTTTCTAAATGGGTGGAAGCTGAAGCATGCAAGACTAATGATTCTCGAGTTGTTATTCGATTTTTGAAAAGACATATTTTTAATAGATTCGGTACTCCTCGACCTATCACTAGTGATGGTGGTACCAATTTTTATAACAAGCTTTTTACAAATATTTTACGTAAATATGGTGTTACGCACAAAATTTCCACTCCATATCATCCACAAACACATGGCCAAGTTGAGGTTTCCAACCGAGAAATAAAGCGAATATTAGAGAAAACGGTTAGTGACTCTAGAAAAGATTGGGCTTTCAAACTTGATGATGCATTATGGGCATATAGAACTACTTTTAAAACACCTATTGGCATGTCTCCATATAGGTTAGTTTTTGGAAAAGCATGTCATTTACCTGTTGAATTAGAACATCGTGCTTATTGGGCTACTAAGTTTCTTAACTTTGAAATGCAAGATGCTGGGAAAAAATAGGTTCCTACAATTAAATGCATTGGATGAGTTTCGCAGTCAAGCTTATGAAAATGCCAAGCTTTACAAGGAACGAACCAAGTTATGGCACGATAAGCACCTTACAACACGAGAATTTAATGAGGGAGATTTCGTGCTATTATATAACTCCAAGTTAAGATTGTTTCCAGGTAAGTTGAGATCCAGGTGGACAGGACCTTTTCAGGTAGTAAAGATATTTCCTTATGGCGCTGTTGAAATCCAGGGTGCCAATACTAGACCTTTCAAAGTCAACGGACAATGCCTCAAAATTTACACAGGAGGAGAATGAAGCACTACAAAAGACTCTGTTCCATTGTATGAGCCCGAGTCCTGAGCATGACGGAATCTAGCTGTAGACTATAACTAAAGCGCTACTTGGGAGGCAACCCAAGCTACTTCTCAGATTTGCATTTCTTTCCCTTTCTCTTTAGTTATTATTATTTGTTATTTCTTCTCTTCATGATAATGTTACATTGGGGACAATGTAAGTTTAAGTGTGGGGGAGTGATCTAAGTATATATAAAAAAAAGTGACAAAAAATTGTCAAAAAAAAAATGTATATAAAAAAAATTAAATTGTATATAAACAAAAAAAAAGTGTGTATAAAAAACACACATTTCATTGGTTATAGGTTTACAATTACTAGAAAGATACAAAAAAATTCAATTACATTGGATAATATTATAACATGATTGGATAAATTGACTTGCAACTTGAAATAGAAGGAGAACGGTCGAATTCAAAATGTATGGATGAAAAATTGGTAGACACAAAGCCGGTGAGTACTTGAGCCTTAAGATTGAACATTCATGTCAATCGTTTTCTTTGCTTAGTGATGTTCTTTTATGAATTTGTATCTCTAGAACTTGCTTTAAACCTTTTTGAGACAACAATAATGTGTATATATAAAAATGACAAAGGCATTCTTTGAATAAGCACCACTATAACCAAAACAGAGCCAACCTAAAATTGACATTTTGTACTCTTTTGAGCTTTCTTGGTTATTTTTCAAACAGCCTACTCATTGAACTTCAAATTATCATCTATTTTTTCTTATCAATCTATGAACTTGTGGAGTATGGTATGTCACTTTGCAATATGGGAGATATGAAAGTGAGTATGGTATGCCATAAAGAAGTATGAAAGAGAGGAGAATTGGGCTTGATTAGGGTTTGAGGCCCATTAGCTAAGGCGAGGCCCAAATTTCTTATTGGGGTCGATTTAGAAGCCAAAAGGACTTGAAGGCCAATCAATCTTGGTGCACATGTTCTTAACTCTATTCCCTTGAATTTCATGTTTATGGGTCTATTGAAAAAAAACAGAGAGAAAAAAATCGAAAAAAGAAAAAAGAAGAAGAAGAAGAGGGTTTTGATGAAAAATCAAAAGATACTTCAATATCTTTAGTATGTTGAGGGATAAATTGCTCTCATGATTAGTTGAGTAATTATTGTACTCCACTGGTTCCTTCATCCCCACAAAGAAAATCATAATTCTGTTTATGTTTTGTATTTTCCTCAAATCTTTTTGCAATCCAGAAAAAGACCTTTTGATTTATGTATACCCATTGACTAGTAGTGGAAATTTGGTAAACAAACAAGCCTATGGTAGAAAATGTTCATAATTAGAACTTGAGCTAAACACTTACCTAAAAACACTTGAGCTAAACACATGAGAGAACGATTTTCCTGTGAGAGTCTACCAATTTATTCTACAACATTTCAAATAAACTCGCTCCCTAATTCATTATTAAGATGTCAAGAAAATTGATTCATGATGTGTTATGTCTTTTGAATATGTTATTGATATTTGTTTTTCATAGTATTGTAATCCTCGATACCATTGAAATAGACATATTTTGGGCCACTGAATTGGGTCGTGGACTTGGGCCGTTATAATCCCGCATCGAATTATCTACTTTTAAGATTATAGGCACACTTCACGATATAATTGACATATTCAGATAAGCAAGTCTTGTCGAAAGAATTTGATATTTGAATTTAGATATCCTTGGATTATTATGAAGACTTTAAGGGAACAAAATGCTAGCCTACGCCGTATATCAAGATGCCTATACAGATTTGATGAAGATATTATGAAGATTTTATGTAGATTTGATTGTCATTTCTCTTGCTATAAATATTGGACGAAACCTCCTTTAATTTAATTAGAATTCCTAAAATCTCTCATTCCAACAAAAGAAAAAAAGAAAAAAACGAGAAAAAGGAAACAATGCGTCCAAGACAGTATCTAGTTGCTCTATTGCTCATACTGGTTGTGCCTCTTGTGCTCCTTGGTGTGGTAACTAGTCTCGTAGCCCCGTTCCTTTTCACACCTGAAGACAGAGATCTAGTGGCAAAATATGTGATGCCACCAGTTATATTATTCTTAGCACCTCTATGTCTTCTGCTGTTATGCCTTAGTGGATAGAGCTTTGATTATAAGATGATGTCTTAGCGTTGTTGAAATAAAATATATGCCACTTGTTCGCTTTGCTTATTCGCTATCAAGATCATTAGTTTTCTAATGACTTGAATTCTATATTGTGCTTGTGCAATCTCGTGTTGAGTGTTCTCATTTCATTTATAAGATTGTGCTAAATTTATTTTGCTCGAGGACGAACAAAAGGTAAGAATTGATCGGGATTTTTTTACATGAATTCAACCTGCATTTCCTTAACATTTTGATGAAAAATATATGAAACATGATTATTTTTACATCTCATATGAAAATTTACTGTTTAAACAAATTGAGAATCTTTCTTGATAAAAATAGTAAAAATATGGATCAAATTGCATACAGTATCGTTGTACACTATCATTGGAATTTCAAGCGTGCATAATTGCCTTATACAAATTGTTGTATACTACTGATGCATCATTACATGTACAAGTTGTTGACCACTTCTACACCATTGAAAAATAATTCATCTCAATCAAAACTTTTTTTGTTTCGAGAAGATGTAGACACCAACGGAATCAAGCGCAATGATTTTTCAATGAGACATCAAACGCAGCCAACTACGACTATAAACGCAGCAGCCATCTCCAATTCACACACCAAAAAGCTGCCATCCACCGCCGAAATCCAAGGCCACCGCCAAACTCAACAAAACAAGGGATAAATTCAACCACAGATTTCGCCCATAGATTTCGATGAACTGTGTTCTGAATTTTCAGAATTGATGTGCTGAAATCCATCTATAAAAGGAGGCATGTATTGGGAGCTTAAAGGCGGAGATACATACACATATATATTAGATTGTAAAATTAAACATATACTTTGTAAGGAAAGAGAAGCCGAGTTGAGTGCGGCATTGCGGTTGAGGTTGAGGTGTGTGGCTGCGGCGGAAGAAGGAGGAAGATAAAGTGCGGCTGCAGTTGCCGAGCTCCGATAGTGGGGTTGCGAGGTGAGGGAGGAAGGAAGAAAAAGAGGTGGCATCGGCCGGCTCCCTACGGCTGAAGACGAGGCGTGGCTGTGAGAAGTTGGTTTGAGTGTTTGAAGAAAGGAGGAGGAAGTGAAGAGGAGGTGAGGCGGCTGCCCGTTTGGAAAGAGGAGGAAGAAGAAAGGAGAGGAAGGAGGAGACTTAGGGTTTTGGTTGGGCTTTAAGCCCAACAAAAGGCCCAGGCCCATTACCCATTGCATTCGGCCCAATAGCTATACTCGGCCCAATTCAAAGCCTAACTCAGATTGGTGCACTTTTTCCTCATTATTTTGATGTTATTTGGTTCATTGAATGTTATATTTAGTTCTTCAAAAATCGAAATCATGAACTAAATTTCAAAAGGCTAAGATGAAGATTTGTTAAATTCATAAATATGTATTATTATTAAGTTGTGATTAATATAGCTCATGATTAAGTGACTATTACGCTCCTAATACTTTCATTAGATTGATCACCTTTTGAATGATATATGACGTACAATTGAGACCGAAATGAGATATTGTATGAATGCTCAAGTAATAAACACAATGGATTAAGTTGATATAGAAATATATAACTTGATACATGCAGGAGTTATAGTATAGATGTCGCATTCCTATGTCGAAACCTAAAAAGATTTCACAAAACGTAATGCATTAGTGTTTTCCTATATTCATATTAGAAATAATATGGATTGTTAAACAATAATAGCGTTAATATTGTTCGAGTGAAAATATTAATGGTTTAAGGAAATCCTGTTGTTACATGAGAATATAAGTCATAATCACAATAATATTACATTGACATGAATTTACAACCTAAGCCTTAGCCACTTCTCACCCATTATATATAATCTATATTAATTAGACAATCACCACTTATTTCGTTGTCTAGATAAAGCAAGGATAACATAATTTCAGTAATTGTTTACACAATCTCTGTGGGTTCGACAATCCGATATTTATTTACTAATTATTACGCGACCAGTGTACTTGCTGTTTACCAGTTGAAAAATACATCGGTCAGAAAGGAAAAGTGAGAACAAAACTTTCGGGAGAAAATACAGCAAAGAAAGCTACAGCCCGGGAAAAAGTAGCAGAGGAGAAAACTGCAGAAGAGCTCAAAAGAAAATCAACAGCTGCAGTAGAGGGAGAAAGGGCTATAAAATGACAAAAGCCTCAAGAGGAGAGGTCATCAAGCCATAGAACTCAGGGTGAGAAACCCCTACAGGAAAGGCCATCAGGGCATAGATATCAAAGGGATATCAGGGCACAGATATCAAAGGGATATCAAAGGGAGTAGCCCCACACGAAAAGAAGAACACATCACAGAACGTTTGAGGACCAACCTTACAGACGTAGTAGAGGCAGTGGGTATCACAGGTAAAAGGTGGTACTCTTTCAGGAACATTAGTCTAAGTAATTAGATTGAGCAATTCTTCAAACAATGTAATTTATAGAGTTAGCTTGTTGTTTTACTTAGGATTTTTATTAGCATCAATTTAGGGGGAGATTTATCGGAATGTGCAATCCCTCCAGTTTATATGGAAATTGATGAACAAAATTTAGAAGTTTTAGCTATGATGTTATTAGTGTGCTTAGGCTGAAAATTAGATAGGTATCTGTAGTCTAGGTCAGATGCTGGAGAGTAGATGGTCATAGATGGAGAGCATTATGTGGGCCACGAGATATAGACTACTACAGAGAATTTCGACTAAGAAATAAAGACATGCATGGCCAATACAAGACCTGCAAATGCTTCAGGATCTAGAATTAAACTTGCAGACAAGGACGAACACAACAATGCAAAGATTTCATCAGATTGGGTGAATACGAGGTTTATAGCAGTGACTGGGTACAGACGAGGGTTAACGATAATGAATGCATACTAAGATATAGCAGACTGGAGTGTAGCAGAGATGATTGATAATGTTGGGTCAAATGTCTGAGGCTCAATCAAATCAAAGGTGTGAGGTTCAGAATGTGACAGTACAAGGATATGAAAAAAGTGAGTAGTCAACATCAGTGAGCAGTATAATCTAAAATTCAAAGCTACTCGTATGAGTTGAATTGAGAAAAGCAGGAAGAAGAGGGTTCACTAGTTTACACTGAAGAACAAAAGTTATATCAGATTCCAATGAAGGATCTGTGCAAGAATCTAGGTTCATCACTTTTGACAGGTTAGCTATCTTGTAAATGGGTTATCTTGTAAGCCAAAAACATAAAGATAGTGAACTCATCTCTTGGATTGACTAAACTGGTCAACAAGGGAAGAGTGGACAAAGCTCTCATTTATCAATTGACAACGAATATCTAAACTAGTATAAATCATGTGTCCTTTATCTGTTTTCATTATTGTGAGCCTTTAGAACTGTTAAAAATTAATCACAACCGCAAAACAGAGATAAACTCACAGAGTTTGAGTCTCTCATATAGGTTACCTCAGTATTCTGAAAAGAACTTCACTAGTTGAATCTAATAATTTCGCTACGTTACACTAATAAATTTTAAAACAACATATTCACTCCCCATGTTGAACCTGTGGATCTTACACCACTCTCCTCTTGAGGAGAAACTGTGCTTCACTGCACACTACTCAAACAAAAAACACCTTTAGCCGAGGTGTCGACCTCAGACACTCGCTCTGACTCTCAAGTTAATAAAGGGAGAGAGAACTTCTTGGGAGAGAATCTCAACGTAATTATGATAATGGAGTAAGTATATGAAGCATACCTTATGGGAGAGTATGCCCTTGCCTTTTATAGAGGGCTCCATCACTTTGGTAGGCTTTTCCCCATAGGTCTATACCTTTGTGGGCTTTGTTCACTTGGCCAAAAGTAGGTCAAATAGGGAATCAAGTCCCCTTCTTTAAGGGCAATTTCTTCTCTATATCATCAAATTTCCCCCAAGCTTTCGACGTCGTTGCTCGTGAATAATGTCGAGGACTTTACTTTGGGTTTCAATTCTCTCTAAACTTTTTATGACCCTTTCTTTATCGAAGTGGATGACGTCAAACCTCTTTTGATTGATGCCTAATATGGGCTTTTGACTTTTTCTTGGCTCTCTTTGACCTTTTTTCTCAAAACGCTAGAGGTCGAACCTTTTGGTTTGTGTCTAATCTAGGCTTTGGCCCTTTTTGGGCTTTCTTTGACCTTTGTGGTCAAAGATATTGAGATCAAACCTTTTGGTTCATGCCCGATCTAGTTATGGCTCTCTCTAGGCGGTCGAAGGGATACATTGATGTGATTGATATCATTGATGATAAGCCATCTTCAAAAATGATTATTGCAACTCCTAAGGATGGTTCATTCCCCTCATTATGACATGCATGGGTCGTAAGGGCAGTTCGTCTCATGGGATCTTAATTAGATTCCCTGAAGGGTTATCCTCTAGGTGTTGCCGCCTCATTGGCTTGGGGGATTTCATCTCCTCACTTTGACCTTTCACCTACCTCATCTTTGCCTATATGAAAGGAAGATCGTTGGGGAAAACCTTTCCCTTTCATCGCCTTCTCTCTATTTGTATTCTCAAATTTTCTCAACTTTCCTATTCGATCCCAAGGTTCGTCTTTCATACTTGGAGAAATAGAGAGATTTTTTGATGACATTGACCTAATTAGGGTCGATATGACTGGAATTGAGAATGTTTAGCTTATGTTGGCCTAGCCTCTGACCTTGACATTGTAAGGTCCAAGATTCAACTAAGAGAGGGGGGGGGGGGGGGTTGAATAGGTTATTTTAAAAACTTTTTCTTACTTCTAATGTAGAATACCAATTCTTTGCATACCACTGTTCTATGCAGACAACTTAGATAGTGTGTAGATGATAGTTGATAGTCTGCACCAGAGAGTTCAAACTCTTTAACTTTATCTCTGTTTGGATGTGATGATTTAATTCCAACACTTCTAAATATCAAGTAATAAAGACAAGTAATCGACACAGTATTTATACTCATTCAGACTCTCATTATCAAATGATAATCGAGAGCATAGTCTAGTCTTCCTTGGTGACCAGTGTAGTCAAGCCAAGAGGTGAGTATCACTATCTTCTTGTATGAGTTAATAAGAAAACTCCTTTTTATAAGCTCTCTAACTTGTACAAAAGATGAAAGACTCAGATCCTTTGCACAGATCCTACACTGAGGACTCTGCTTCAAGATGTATCCTTCTGCAGACTAGTGACACTTCTTTCACTGTGATCTTTGAACTTTCGATTACTTTGCACGCTTGCCTTTCAGTCACATTCAACAATCTTACTTCAATGCGTTTCAACGGTTTCCTTTTATAAGCTCAGGAAACGAACCCAGCAACAAGATATTGTTTCTGACATGACACTTTACCACTCGTGTCCCCCACCATCTTGTTTCAGATGCTGACAGTCTACTAACTCCAAAAATTATGCCATTGCTGCTTTAACTCAAATCGTCATTTGAATGACTCCAAACCTTTGACCCAATCATCAGCAACCATCTCTGCTACACCAAGTCTGCTACACCTTAGTCTGCATACTGTACTGTGAGATCTTGTCTATACCAATCCCTGCTATAACCTCGTCTACACACAGATCTGCTACACATTGATACATTCTGTGTTGGTCCTCGTCTGCAAGCTCAATCCTAGATCCTGAGACCTTTGACGTTCTTTTGTTGCTCATCAATGCCTTAGGTGCTCAGTGAAAATCCTTTGTAGTAGTTTGTATCTGGTGGCTCATCTGATCTTCATCATGTGCAGCCGTGTGCTCTCTAGCATCCAACCTATACTACAACTACCTTCTTGACTTCTACCCTAAACATACTAACTACATTATGACTAATACATCTCAGTTTTGTTACATCAATTTATATACAATTGGAGGGATTGCACATTCCTATCAATCTTCCCCTAAATTGATGCTAACAAAAACTCCTATATAAAACAATAAGTTTACAACTTTTTTGACTATTTGTGTACATTGTTTTTCAAATCAAAAACAAAAAGAAAAAGAAAGAGCAGTAGAGATATTTATACTTACCTTTGATGCTCCTTTTGTGTTTGTGTTCCTCCTTTGATTCTTTTCTGTGCTTATGAGATCTTTTTTCTAACTCTCTGTGTCATCTGTGTTCTTCATGAGCTAGTTGTTAAACTTTGGCTTCTGTCATTCTTTCAGTTTCTTCAATCAGAGTCTAAGATCCATCTAGATTGACTCTGTAAAGGGTCTTTGGTCCTAAGGGAATTAGCTTTGGTTTGGAGGCCCTTGTTTGCCTTCCAGCTCTTGTTGGCCTTTGAATTGGCAGTTTGTGTTGTGTCACAAACTCCTTAATCATACCTTCTCATTGTTCCTTCTACTGCATCTCAGCTTGCCTCTTTTGGCTAAGTAGTTGAGAGGTTTGAGTTATGTACAGCTGAGCTCTTTCTTCTATAGCCCGGTCCGTCTGCAGAACTATTTCAATGATCCTTTCTGGAGAGGGTCTTGTTAGTCTTACTTCAGTAGTTATAGTTGACCATACTTCTGGTGCAGTAGATCGATGACCTTCTACAATGGTAGAGAGATCCATTCCACTGCTAGAGAACGGAATAATTATGGTTGTGGTTGCCTTTTCTACAGTTGGCTTAATGGTGAGTGACCTTGCAGTAAAGGTAGGCTGAGAGAGTCTTGCCCTCTGTAATTCATTTAGGTCTGCTTCTATTTGTCTTATCTTATCATGTGAGTATCCTTGATCAATAAGCTCTTGCCTTAATTGAGCTCGAGGTCCTTTCCTGACCTCTTGGTAATTCTTTTGAGTTTCAAGGATAATGTTTTGAAGATGCTCGTATGCTCCGGCCTTCAGAAATTCCAATGCCAAATTAGCATCATGAAGAGCAACTATCTCAGGTGCCTTTGGAGGTAGGGTCTTTGATGATGATGGTTCAGCAATTGTCCTAGTCTACACTAAGACAGATTGTGTATCTACCTCCATGTCAGTTGGCCCTGCAACTGGAAGATCTGAGATTGTTTCCTCGCCTGAGGTCTGCAAAATGAGCTTCCTCTTCATTTCCCTTAGCTTCTTTAGCTTGATTGGTTGAGCCTTGTTGGCTTGCTGTCTTCTTGTCCTTGGCACTACTATAATGGTCTGCACAGTTTCCTTTGGTGAGAGGTCTGTAGCATTTCTTCTGGTCCGCACTGCTTGTTTTGGAGATTGCTCTGTAGACTTCCTCCTGGTTTGCATACCTGCAGACAGTTGTGACTGTTCTGTAGGTTTGATGGTAGTCTGCATAGGGACAATCTTCTTTGTCAATCCAATAGGCTGCTTGCCTATCTTTTTGGCATCTATATGTTTGGCCACCTTCCACAACCTTCCCTCCTTATTAAAGAGTTTCAGCTTCTGTTTGAGAAAAAAACCGATTATCCTTCCAAACAAGGGTTGCTTTAATTGCATAGCTTTGGCAAGCTGATACATGAGCAATCTTGCCCAATTGACTTCGTATTTTGTGAGGATTACACACAAGATATCTTATGAGAATGACCTTCTTGACAATATTAGCAAGCATCTTATGTTGGATAAGAACTTCTTCATTGTTCTTATTCCTTCATTCCACTTATCTTCTGCAAGCATTAAATGCCTCCCCATTGTCACAATTGCAGGTGGAACCTCGACCCTTCATTTGGTAGGTTGAAAGATTGAGCAAAGTCATCCGTCTTGATATAGATTGCAACCTTTGATGCACTAGAGGTGTAAGAGATCAAACGTATATTATCTGTGGATTTGGCTTTGTCAATGAAATCAAGTACTTCTTCGTCATAGATTCTACTTGATCGTTCACAAAAATACTTGAGCCCGGCTTCTTGACTGAGATCAGCAACTTCTTTTACTGCATCTGATTCATTTTGTAATGTGTTGAAATTGAACACCACACCAGTTTGGAGTTCAACCTTTCTTGATGGGCTCGATTCATCAGATCTAGTGCTCATCTTTGAGATGTTTGATGGAGTGTTGACCATTTCGAAGATTGTTTATTGAAAGAACTTGAGTTTCAAAAGCGAATTTGAGAAGATTAAGAGTTAGGGTTTTCAATTCTTGATATAGTAGAAGGTTTTGAGATTATAGAGAGTTAGAGAGTAAATGAGAGTGTAAAGTGATTTTTATTTAGAAAAATTTCTCCTTGTATAGTCTCTAAAAATATTACCGTTGCTAGAATTTTTCAGCTGTTACAAAGTATCAGCCAATTTTTGTGACCGTTGCATGCTTTGAGGAAAACCATTTTGTATAGTTAATATTCTTTCCAAAAATATATGCAGTAAAACAATATTGTTTGTAGTCTGCATCCACGTATGTAGCAATCAGTAAAGCAATAATGCTAGTCTGCATTCTTCATATGCAGTAGAATAGTAAAGCATTTTGACCAGTTTCACTATTTTAAATCAAGTATACCAAATTCTCCTCTAAATTGAATAAATTTGCTCTCATCGAGAGGTTTTGTAAAAAAGGTCTGCAAGTTGTTTTTCTATTGGAATATATTCCAATTTAATGTGACCTTTTTGCACATGATCTCTGATAAAGTGATATCTGACAACAATATGCTTGGTTCTTGAATGAAAAACTCGATTTTCTGAAATTGTCATTGCAGACATGCTGTCACAAAATATAGAGGTTTCAGAGAGTATCATACCATAGTCTGCAAGCTGTGATCTCATCCATAGTATTTGTGCCCCATAGCTTCCTGCAGTTATGTACCCTGGTTCTATAGTAGAGATTGACATAGTGGTCTGCTTTTTGTTGAACCAGGAAATCAATCTTCCACAATAAATTGACATGATCCACTTGTGCTTTTCCTGTCAACTCTATAACCTACAAAGTCTGCATCTGAAAAACCTATCAGTGTAAAATCTGATTCCCTAGGATTCCACACACCAAGGTTTGGAGTTTCCTTGAGATATCTCAAGATTTTTTTTACTGTAGTGTAGTGGGATTTCTTGGGATCAGATTGATACCTTGCACAGACACAGACTGCATATTGAATGTCTGGTCTGCTTGGAGTAAGGTATAACAATGACCCTATTATTCCTCTATACATGGTTTGATTTATACTTTTTCCATGTTCATCTTTGTTTATCTTTATTGATGTGCTCATGGGAGTTTTCATATGACTAGCACTTTCTAACCCTTACTTTTTGTGTTCTTTAAGTACTTAGATTGATTTATAAGGATTCCACTCTCTAATTGTTGTATTTGAATTCCTAAGAAATATTTTAGTTCCCCCATTAAACTCATCTGAAATTTAGATTTCATTAGTTCTACAAATCTTTCACAAAGTTTATTACTAGTGCAACCAAAAATAATATCATCAACATAGATTTATACTAACAATATGTGTTCCTTATCCTTCTTAAGAAACAGAGTGGTATCTACATTACCTCTTTCAAATTTGCTTCCACATAGAAATATTGAGAGGGATTCATACCATGCCCTTGGTGCTTGTTTTAATCCATATAATGCTTTGTCTAACCTATATACATATCTTGGATATTCAGAGTCTTCAAAGCCAGGAGGTTGCTCAACATAAACTTCCTCTTGCAGCTTTCCATTTAGAAATGCATTTTTTATATCCATTTGATAGACTTTAAAACCTTGATATGCAGCATAGCCAAGGAACATTCTTATGGCTTCTAATCTTTCTACAAGGGCAAAGGTTTCATCAAAATCAATTCGTTCTTCTTGTGAGTATCCCTTAGCAATTAATCTAGCTTTGTTTCTGGTTACATCATATTTGTTTCTAAATACCTATTTTCAGCCTATAACTCGATAGTTTTTTGGTCTTGGTGTTAGATACCATACCTCATTTCTTTGGAACTCATTTAGTTTCTCTTGCATAACATCTACCAAGTTTGGATCATTTAGAGCTTCACTTATTATCTTTGGTTCTATATCTGATATAAAACAAGAAGACAGACATTCTGTATTTGTTGCCCTTCTAGTCTATACAGGTGCATTCTTATCTCCTATTATGTCATCCTGTGTATGTGCCTTAATCCATCTTTTTTTATCTTGTTCATTAGTTTCCAACTGTTGTTGAGTCTGTTCTTCATTCTCTGCTGCATTGTCATTGTGTACAGATGACTCTTCTTTGTCCGTATTTTCAATGACCTCTTCTACACCCTGTTCATAAGTATGTTGCTAAGGGATACTCACAAGAACATAACCTCTTAGATTCCATCTATCTTAGAACATAACCTCTTCTTGTGAGTATTTCTTAGCAACTATAGGAGATTGTTGGTCTTGTGCTTATTAGCGGTCCTCTCCATTGTGTTTGTTGCATTTGACACGAGCAAATATGACTCGAGTATGGTTTTCTCCAAGTTGTTCTGGAGAAGTTATTCCATGCTGAGTAGTTAGGTGCATACTGAGCTTCATAAGGCCTTTTATTAAATCTATTTTTGAGATTCTTGCCCTTCTATATCTTATGATATTTTTTTATCAATTCGTGCTAGTGTTCTGCTCCAGCCCTTCTGGGTTTGAACAGTAGAGATCTTACTTAGTAGTAAAGATCGCTTCTGTAGACTGTTCTTTTGCACAATCTGTGCTGCAGAGCTTTTACTTTTGTGTACATTTACTGGAGTATAGGTATTCCTCTTCTGTACATCTGATGCAGTTGTGGTGTTTCTCTTTTGCATAGTTTTTTGCAGTAGTCTGCTTTGGTTCTTTGGTAATGACCTTTTTGTTTGCATCATTATCCAACCAGTCATTGTACCCTAATCTTGTTTACTCATGGTAGGATTAACATGTGTTGAGAAACTTTTACAAACATATGGTCTTACCATTTCAAGCATCTACTTGCTTCTGAAGCTCAATGTTTCTTAAGGTAAGTATTTCCACTACTGCATTGAGAAGTTTCACCTTTTTGTTAGCTTCTTTCAGTTCATCTTGAGCATAGATTAGACTACTATTAGTCTTTTGATATGTTAAATTGCATTTCTCTTTGAGATTTGCAATCTTCTTAAAATTTTCTTTATTTTCTTTTAAAAGAGAAATAAAGTTCTTAGATATTTTCTGAAGTGTTTTCTTCAATTCCTCTAGGGTGGCATCTGAATCAGAAAGATCAAATACCTGCTGTTGTTCATCCTCCTTGGCCATGAGACGTAGCTGAGCGTTTGATATAGTATCTTCATCATCAGAGTCTGTGTCGCTCCATGCCTTTGCAGCATAGGCTTTGCCTCTTGCTTTCTTGCATCATCAATTTGCCTCTTTTGCTCAACTTCAAGATTGTATGTATGCAATACACCATATAGTTGAGCCAAGGACATCTTCGTTAGATCTCTGGATTCCTTTATGGCTGTGGTCTTTGTGCTCCAGATTTCATCAAGAGATCTCACAAACTTTAGGTTGACTTCCTTGTTTTTGAAAGTCTTTCCCAAAGTTTTGAGATTGTTGATGAGAATATTAAACATTTCATAGAAGGTAGTCAGTTTCTCATCAGATCTCATTGAGACCAATTCATATTGTTGCATTAGGACATCCTTCTTGTTTTCCCTTATTTCGTTGGTTTCTTCATTCCTTAAGAGTAGAGCTTTCCATGCCTCCTTTGTAGTGGTTGAATGAACCACTATTTCAAGCATGTTGTCATCAAGAGATTTGAATATTTGATTCAGAGCTTTTCTATATACTAACACCATATCCCAATCTTCACTAGACCAAAGTGTCTTTGGTCTGTGTACTTCTTTCGTTAGATCCATTGGATCTGGCATCGTTGGGATATGAGGTCCATCAAGGATGATGTCTTGCATTCTTTCGTCTATTGAGTTGAGATGTACAAGCATCCTTAGTTTCCAATGATTGAACTTGACAAATGAACATTATAGAGGTTCTCCACTGTTAGAACACTTAGGAAACTTCAGTGGTGCCATTGTTTTTCACAAAAACAAACTGTTAACAAAGGCTCTAATACCAATTATAAGGTCCAAAATTCAACCTTGAGGGGGGGAGGGGAATATGTTGTTTCAAGAACTTTTTCTTATTTTTAATGCGGAATACCAATTTTTTACAGACCACTATTCTATGCAGACAATTTAGGTAGTTTGTAGATGACAGTTGGTAGTCTGCACGAGAGAGTTCAAACTCTTTGAGTTTATCTCTGTTTGGCTGTGATGATTTATTTCTAACACTTCTAAATATCAAGCAATAAAGATAAGTAATAGACACAATATTTATACTTGTTGAGACACTCGTTATCAAATGATAATCGAGAGCTTAATCTAGTCTTCCCTTGGTGACCAGTGTAGTCAAGCCAAGAGGTGAGTATCATTATCTTCTTTTTGAGCTTACAAGAAAACTCTTTTTTACAAGCTATCTAACTTGTACAAAAGATGAAAGATTCAGATCTTTTGCACAGATCCTACACTCCGGACTCTATTGTAAGATGTGTCCTTCTGTAGACTAGTGATACTCCTTTCACTGTGATCTTCACGAATTAGCTCTCTTGAGTAATGTTTGAACTTTTGATTGCTTTCCACGCTTGCCTTTCAATCACATTCAATATCCTTATTTCAATGAGGTTCAACAGTTTCCTTTTATAAGCTCAGGAAAAGAACCCAACAACGAGGTACTGTTTCTGACGTGACACTTTACCACTCGTGTCCCCCATCATCTTGTTTCTGATGCTGGCAGTCCACTAACTCAAGAAATTATGCCGTTGCTACTTTAACTCAAATCTTTCTTTGACTGACTCTAAACCTTTGACCCAACCATCAGCAACCATCTCTGCTGCATCCAATCTACTACACTTTAGTCTGCATACTGTACTGTAAGACCTCGTCTGCACTAGTCCTTGCTACAACCTCGTCTGCACACAGATCTGCTGCACATTGATGAGTTATGTGTTTGTCTTCGACTGCAAGCTCAATCCTAGATCCTGAAGCCGTTGACGTTCTTTTGTTGCTCGTCATTTCCTTAGGTGGTTAGCCAAAATCCTTTGTAGTAGTCTATATCTCTAGGCTCATCTGATCTTCATCATCTGCAGCCTTTTGCTCTCAAGCATCCAACCTAGACTGCAACTACCTACTTGACTTTTAACCTAAACATACTAACTACATTATGACTAATACATCTCAGTTTTGTTACATCAATTTCTATATAATTGGAGGGATTGCACATTCCTATTAGACATATCTGGTCAAAGGTCACCTCTGACCTAAGGGTTGCCCTCGGTGTCGACGACTAGGGCGCTATCAACCTTAGGGGCTATAGAATTCGTGATGAGGAGGAGGACGAGAAGAGCGAGGATGAAGGCCCTTCGACCAGCAGAAGCTGTTTGAGTTCTATCAATCAAGATCCTCGCTCAACCTTAAATCTTCGAAGGGTTCGATCTCCCGTCTCTAAGCTCCTATAATCTATGGATGACGCATAGGGAGATGATGATGACGACCATGGTGATGATGGTGGGGATGAGGGCAAGGTCGGAGATGCTTTTGTGACTCCTCTCTCTCTCTCCAATCAAGAAGTGGAAACCCCACCCAACTTCTGACCTTTGGCGTCATGAGAGTCACCTCCATCAACGTTCTATCAATTGCTTTTAGAATGATTACTTTATTCCAGAGTTCTATACTTTGGCTCTCCCTGATGATTTGAGGATAGGCTCCCGAGTGCACACCTCGATGCTCTCCCTCCACACCAAGGCTATCAGAACAGGGTTCTGCTTCCCCCTACACCCTTTTTTGAGGCATTCTTCAACTACACATGGCTCAGCCCTGTATGTTCACTCCTAATACCTCGATGCTCATCCTGTAATTCCATCTGGCGTTTCTCCAGATCGAAATTCCCAAGGAGAGCATTATCCTTGCCCTTCTATTCAAGATTTATCGCTTGGAACTATATTAAAAAGGGCAATAGTGAAGCCCAAGCTAAGCCCAACATGAAGTTCCTCGATAATCCCTCGGAGAAGCATGGGGAATGAAACTATTGCTATGTGATAGTGTCCAAAAAGGACAATAGTGACTTGATTTTCCTATGAGCTAGGAGTACAATGCCTATAGTGGATATTTACGTAAGCCTACTCTTAAGGAAAAAGGGGAAAAGGAAGCCTAGAACACAGGTCACGCTGTGATCTTATCAAGGGACGTCTTCGACGTTACAAAGGTGAACTCCAAGGAGAATCTCTCCAAGGGTGACTACAATGAGTCTCTTTCACAGGTCCCTACAATGAGACTCCTAAGATGGAGGCTACAACGATGACGAGTCCTCCCCCGGCTACCCCTAGGTGAAGAAGGCAAGGCCCTCTGACACCGACAAGGAAAAGGGCACCTAGAGCCCTTCTATTTAGAGGGCGTCCCCTTTCCCTGAATAGGGAGGGGAAGTGATGGTCCCGATATGCCAGGGGCCGAGGGTCGATACTCCCCGATGTGGGAGATTAGTGTTGGGGCTTCGACCCTAGGCTCACTATGGAGTACATGTTCCTTCCTAGGGACAGGAAGGTGTACATGGACTAGCGAACCGAGCAGCCCCATAACACTAATGTTATAAGGGACACCTACCAGGTAAGTTTCTTCTTTCCTTCTCCAACTGTTTTCTTTGGCATAGCGATTGATCTTGCTCCCTTACATCAAGTCTTTATTTTATGCAGACCTTCTCCCATTTTATGGGCCTTCCATAGGGCCCACATTGCCTCAAATCTCCTATTCTCTAAGCAACAAGAGCTTTATGCCCTGAAGCAAGAGGTGGTGGCCCTCAAGAGAAGGGCCTACGAGGAAGAGGTTGAGTACGCCATGATTAGGGAACAATCTCGAAGGGTGACCTATAAGTTCGCTCATGGCGAGATGGACAAGAAGGAGGCCATGGTAAAGGTTGCTGGGGAATTCTTTTGCATCCAGCCAAAGGAAGACGTCGTACTGGACCAGGTTGTGGTTGGCCTCACTACCATAGCATCGAAGTCTCTGGGGATAGCCTCTGAAAACGCCGCCTGTCCTAAAGCGAAGAAGGCCAGGAAGCATTAGACCAAAGCGGGGTGGTCTGCACCTCCTAACTATCTATACAGTTTTTATGTTTGTTGGTTCATGGAATGTAAGGGGTCTAGGACTCCCAATAAAGAAAGCAGAAGTCTGTAGCTTGGTGAGACGGAGGAAGCTGAGCTTGTTTGCCATCCTGGATACCAAGGTGAAGGAAGAGAAATACTCTGATACTTTTGCCTCCATGTTTCCAACCTGGAAATCCTATGCTAATATTTTTTGCTCTGATAAAGGAAGGTTATGGGTCCGGTGGGACCCTAAAGTCCTTGACTTCATTCGTTTCTGTACATCAGACCAAGTCATTCATGGGAGAGTACGGTACGGCGAGCAGGGTAGAGAGTTCATCATCTCTTTTGTCTATGCTGAGCACACTTTTGTTAGGAGAAGATCTCTGTGGATGGACATTGAAGAGAAGGGGCACACATTTGATGGCATTCCATTGATGATTCTTGGGGACTTCAATGCAATCAAAGAGGTGGCTGATAAACAGGGAGGCACAAACAAATGGCTTCCATCCTTTGACGAGTTCCCTACTTGTCTTGAAAATGCTGCACTTGATGACCTTAGATACAGAGGCTGCACGCACACATGGAGTAAAAGAAGCCAAGGAGAGTATGCTTGCTATAGAAAGATTGGCAAGGTTCTGTGCAATTCCAAATGGCAGGCTGAGTTCAACTTCTCTGAAGCAGACTTTCTCCCCTCTGGGATCTCTGACCATTCCTCTGTAGTTGTCCGTGTTGATGAGGGTAGGAAGATTAAGGCGCCGTTCAAGTACTACCACTTCTGGTCTATGCATACAGTTTTTCTTTCTGTTCTTTATGATGCATGGCAGGTACTTGTTTATTGGTGTGCAATGTTCAGACTTTACAAGAAGCTGAAAGCCATCAAGCTAGGGCTTCGAGACTTTAGTAGAAGGCATTTCCACGACATATCGAGACAGGTCTAGGATGCTAGAGAGGACAGAAGGCACAATAAACCCTTTAGGCAAACTCCTTTGACGAACTGCTTGTAGAAAGGGAAAGAGAGACCGTCATGAGTTTCTCCCAGCTGAGGCTACAGGAGGAGTCATTCTACAAGCAGAAATCCAGAGTTCAGTGGTTGCAGGAAGGGGATAACAACACCAAGTTCTTCCACAACTAGGTGAAGGCAAAGGAGAACAGAAAGCGGATTTCAGATCTCGTTAGCCATGAAGGGACCACAGTCCAAGGAGAAAGCCATTTGCAGGAGTTCATTGTGGATCATTTAAGCTCCTTTATGGAACCTCAGCCGCAAGCAAACTCCGTGCCTAATCTCATGCCTTTTGTAAAGAGGTCGGTCCGGGAAGACTACAAGGACCAGCTTATTGTCGAGGTAACTGAAGCAGAGATCTAGCATACCCTATTCTCCCTTGCTCGGAACAAGTCTCCTGGTCTTGATGGCTTCTCGGTGGAATTCTTCATTGATGATTGGAATATAGTCCGGAGTGATGTGATTCTGGCTATCCATGAGTTCTTTCAGAACGACAGGATGCTTAAGGAGGCTAACTCTACTATCACTACCTTGGTGCCAAAATATGATAATCCCACACAGATCACCGACTTCAGACCAATCTCCTGTTGCAACATCATTTATAAGTGCATTGCAAAGCTTCTTGCTAACCGATGTGCCAATGTGTTGCCTATTCTCATTAGTCCTTCGCAGGGTGCTTTTGTGAAAGGTAGGAAGATCAGCGATAGCATACTGCTAGCCCAAGAGCTTCTCCAAGATTATCATCTGAAGCCATACCTCCCGAGGATTGCCTTCAAGGTCGACATGATGAAGACTTATGACACTCTCAGCTGGAAGTTTCTGGAGCAAGCACTTGGGGATTTTGGATTCCCACAGCAGCTCATATCTTGGATTATGGAGCTCACATGTGTCAACGTGAACGGGGAACTTCATGGTTATTTCTCAGCTCGAAGAGGACTTAGACAAGGTGACCCACTAGCCCTCTATCTCTTCATCTTGGCTATGGAGGTATTTTTCGGAATACTTGATGCTGAAACTGGAAAACCGGGCTTCAAATTCCATTGGAGATGCAAGAGAACCGGCCTATCCTACTTGTTCTTTGCTGATGATGTGCTGCAATTCTCGGAGGGGAACTTGGAATCTATAGAGCTGCTCAAGGAGGGGGTTGACCTCTTCTCTTCAGTCTCGGGTCTGCATCCTAACACCTCTAAAAGTGAGTTCTTTGTGGCGGGGGATGATACCTCCATTATAGATTCTACCCAACGTATTTGGGGATTTGGTAAAGGATCTCTGCCAGTACAATACTTAGGTATTTCTCTTACCACGAAGCGGTTGAAGGTCAGAGACTGTAGACCATTGACTGACAAAGTTACTAAACGAGCTGCCAGTTGTGCGAATCGCACTTTGTCTTATGCTGGCAGGTTACTACTTGTCAAATCTGTACTGTAATCCATTCAAGTATTCTGGACTGGAGCCTTCTAATGCCTAAGAGTGTACTCCTTGGGATCGAAAGCATATGCAGGAGGTTTCTGTGGAAGGGACCATCATTGGATGTTACGGATGCGAAGGAAGGAGGACTTGGGCTTTGTCGGTTGCCAACCTGGAACAAAGCCCTCATGTTGAAGCATGTTTGGGGTCTTGCCTCGAGGGAAAGGACTATCTGGAATGACTGGGTGTATGCTAATCTTGTGCGCAATGATAACTTCTTGTCCATGATGATCCCAAAGGCTGGCTCGTGGAACTGGAGGCAGTTGTTGCAGCTTAGGCCATTGGCTTAGCAACAAATCAGTTGGAAGGTGTGGATGGGTAATTTATCAAGCTATGGTATGATTCTTGGTCTTCTTTGGGTCCCTTGTACTTAAAGGTCTCCAACACCTTTATCTACAACACTCGAATCCCAAGGGATACTACGCTGCACTCCCTTATTCAGGACTCAGCTAGGCAGCTACCTTCAGCTATTCTGGATTCATGGCTCTTTCCTTCCCGTTATCCATGGAGGGACGGATGTCTATCTTTGGGGTGATGGGAGGAAGGGGGATTCTCGACTGCTCGTGCATGGGATCATCTAAAATATTTCTTAGGATTTCAAGTACAACAATTAGAGAGTGGAATCTTTATAAATCAATCCAATTAATTAAAGAACACAATTAAAAAAATATGGCTTACCAAGTACTAGTCATATGAAAACTCCCATGAGCACATCAATAAAAATAGATAAAGATGAACATGGAAATAACATAAATCAAACCATGTATAGAGGAGTAATAGGGTCATTGTTACACTTGACTGCAAGCAAACCAGACATTCAACATGCAGTCTGTGTCTGTGCAAGGTATCAATCTGATCCTAAGGAATCCCACTACACTGCAGTAAAGAGAATCCTGAGATATCTCAAAGGAACTCCAAACCTTGGTGTATGGTATCCTATGGAATCAGATATTACACTAACAAGTTTTTCAGATATAGAATTTGCAGGTTATAGGGTTGACAGGAAAAGCAGAAGTGGAGCATGTCAATTTATTGGTGCAAGATTGAGTTCTTGGTTCAGCAAGAATCAGACTACGATGTCAACCTCTACTACAAAAGCAGAGTACATAGCTGCAGGAAGCCGTGCTGTACAAATATTATGGATGAGATCACAGTTTGTTAGATTATGGTATGATATTCTCTGAAACCTCTATATTTTGTAACAACACGTCTGCAATGGAAATTTCAGAAAATTGGTAAATGGACTTCCTGCAATGAGATATGAGCAACAAGGTGTATATGACTCGTGCGTGGGTAAACATGTCAAAACATCATTTTATTCCAAGAATATGGTAAGCACTTCTAAACCTTTTAAAAATGCTGCACATGGATTTCTGTAGACCAATGAGGATAAAAAACAGAGGTGGAAGTTAGTATGTTCTTGTGATTATTTATGGATTACACCAGGTATGCATAAGTTATTTTTCTTATAATCAAAGATGAAGCATTTCATGAATTCCACAGTTTCATCCTCAAAACTCAAAATAAGATTAGTCTTAAATTGATTGCTCTTAGTGATCATGGTATTGAATTTGATAATTCTAAGTTCATTGAGTTTTGCAGGAAAGGAGGAAGTGAGCATAAATTCTCAGCCCCAAGGAACCCTCAACAAAATGGTATAGTGGAAAGGAAGAGCCGGGCCTTGGAGGAGATATCAGGAACAATGTTGCTAGATAGCAAGTTGCCAAGGAACTTTTGGACAGAACCTGTCAATACAACTTGTCACATTCTAAATAGGGTACTCATCAGACCTATATTGAAGAAAACCCCCTATGAGCTCATGAATGTAAGGATTCCAAACATCTCACACTTGATAAAATTTGGATACAAATGCTTTTTTCTTAATAATGGAAATGACAATCTGCATAAGTTTGATGCAAGGAATGATAAAGGGATATTTGTTAGATATGAACATGGAAGCAAGGCTTACAAAGTGTTCAACAAAAGGACAAACACCATTGAGGGTAATGTGTATGTAATGTTTGATGAAACTAACTTGAGTGATTTGAATTTGCAGGATGAAGACTTTGAGATTGATTTGCTCAAGGATAAACCAAATGAAACTAAAAGTGAATCACCAAAAGATCAAGTTGAAGTTGATAGAAACACAAAGGCGGAAAAGTATGATGATCAAACAGAAAATCTCAATTTGAAGGTTCGAAGACGCAGACCTCGGACCCTGAATTGAAAGAAATTGATCAATTAAAGGAACTGGAGATTCATCAGCCTTCTAACACTCCTTAAGTGATCAAAAACAAGAAGTACAAAGGCTCACATCCACCAAATGTGGTTATTGGTAATTTGAAAGTTGCTGTTCGAACAAGGTCTGTAAGCTTCAAAATATAACCTAGAGGAGGGGGGAATAGGTTAATTCAAATTTTAGCAAGTTTATGCAACGGATTATATTTTTGCAGACCACTGTTCTATGCAGACTACTTGGGTGGTCTGTAGCTAACACTTGAAGGTCTACTGCAAAAGACTTCAATTTTTCGAATTTTCCTTTGTTTTGGCTGTGAAGGTTGGTTTCTAATAGTTCTAAATACTATACAATGAAAGTAAGTAAGAGACACAATATTTATACTGGTTCAGACACTTGCTATCAATTGATAAACAAGAGCTTAGTCTAGTCTTTCCTTGGTGACCAATGTAGTCAATCCAAGAGGTAAGTATCATTATCTTCTTGTTTGTAACTTACAAGAGAACTTCTTTTTAGAAGGTAACTAACTTGTACAAAAGATGAAGACCCATGATCTTTGCACAAATTCAGTATCCTGAACTCTGCTACAAATGGTGTTCTTATGCAGACTAGTGAACCCTCTTCATTGTATTTCATTATGCAGACCATGATCTTTGAATGTTGATTGCTTTGCACTCTTGCCTTTCAACCTTATTCAACAACCTTACCTCAATAAGTTTCAAAGATTCCTTTTTGTATGCTCATGGAATAAACCCGTTGTATAGTACTGTATCTGAAGTGACACTTAGTCCCTTGTGTCCCCCAAGTGATGTTGTCGGCCACCTTTCTCAGATTCCCATGCACTGTCACAACTATACCCCAAATCTTCACTTGACTGTTTTCAGACCTTTGACCCAACCACCTCTACTACACCTAGTCTGCTGCACCATAGTCTGCATACTATACTGTGAGACCTCTTCTGCACCAGTCCCTACTGCAATCTCGTCTGCACATAAATTTGATGTACATTGATGCATTCTGTGTTGGTCCTTGTCTGCAAGCCTAATCCTTCTTCCAGAAGCATTTATAGGTCTTTTATTATCCACGCTTGCCTTAGTTGTTTTGCCAAAATCCTCTATAGTAGTTTGCATTGGGTGGCCCATACGATGCTCCTCATCTGTAGCCGCATGCTTACCAGCATCTGACCTAGACTGCAACTACCTACTTGATTTCTTGTCTAAGCAACCTAACAATATCATGGCTAATACTTCTCAGTTTTGTTCCATCAATTTTTATACAAAGGGAGGGATTGTACATTCCTATCAATCTCCTCCTAAATTAATGCTAACAAAACTCCTAAGTAAAACAATAAGTTTACAACTTTTCTAACTAAATAGTTACATTGTTTAGTAAACAAAAATTAACTAAAAGAGCAGTTAAGGTGTTTACCTTACCTTTGGTGCTTTTTTCCTTTGTTGTGCTGACTCTTGTGTTCTTCTTCTGATCGTTTACTATGCTTGAAAGAATTGTTGAGTTCAGAAATCGAATTCGAAAGATTTAAAGAGTAAGGGTTTTCGATTTCGTATAGTAGAGCACTCAAATACTTACAGAGAGAATGCGAGCGTTCTTAGAGAGAGAGTATTAGAGAGTAAAGTGATTTTTTAATTGAAAAATTTCAGCTTTTATACTCGTTTTAAGATTATGACCGTTGTGAGTGTTTTCTAGCAGTTATGCTATGCCAGCCATGATTTGATTGTTGCGTTATTTTAGGAAATCAGTTTTGTAACGTCTAAAATTCTTTTTCTAAAATAGATACAGTAGGGCAATAGTACTTCTAGTCTGCTCTCCACTTGTGAACCAAGCAGTATAGCAATAGAGCAATAATGGTAGTCTGTCAAAAAAATAATGCTAGTCTGCTTTCTATATGTGCAGTAGAGTAGTAAAGTATTTTGGCCAGTTTCACTGTTTTAAATCAAGTATATCCAATTCTCATTTAAATTGAGTAAACTTACTCTCATCGAGTGGTTTTGTAAAAATTTCTGTAATTTGTTTTTCTATTGAAATATATTCAAATTTAATATGACCTTTTTGCACATGATCTCTAATAAAATGATATCTGACATCAATATGCTTGGTTTTTGAATGACAAACTAGATTTTCTGAAATTGCCATTGCAGACGTGTTGTCACAAAATATAGAGGTTTCAGAGAATATCATACCATAGTCTAACAAACTGTGATCTCATCCATAATATTTGTAGAGCAGAGCTTCCTGCAGCTATGTACTCTGCTTTTGTAGTAGAGGTTGACATCGTAGTCTACTTCTTGCTGAACCAAGAACTCAATCTTGCACCAATAAATTGACATGCTCCACTTCTGCTTTTCCTGTCAACCCTATAACCTGCAAATTCTATATCTAAAAAATTTGTTAGTGTAATATCTGATTCCATAAGAAACCATACACCAAGGTTTGGAGTTCCTTTGAGATATCTCAGGATTCTCTTTACTGCAGTGTAGTGGAATTCCTTAGGATCAGATTGATACCTTGCACAAACACAGACTGCATGTTGAATATCTGGTTTGCTTGTAGTAAGGTATAACAATGACCCTATTACTCCTCTATACATGGTTTGATTTATGTTCTTTTCATGTTCATCTTTATCTATTTTTATTGATATGCTCATGGGAGTTTTCATATGACTAGCACTTGGTAAGCCATACTTTTTAATTGTGTTCTTTAATTAATTGGATTGATTTATAAAGATTCCACTCTCTAATTGTTGTACTTGAAATCCTAAGAAATATTTTAGTTCCCCCATTAAGCTCATTTGAAATTTGGATTTCATTAATTCTGCAAAACGTTAACAAAATTTATTATTAGTAATATCATCAGTATAGATTTGCACTAATAACATATGTTCTTTATGATTCTTAAGGAACAGAGTGGTATCTACTTTACCTCGTTCAAATTTGTTTTCACATATAAAGGTTGATAAAGTTTCATACCATGCTCTTATCTCCTATTATGTCATCCTGTGTAGTTTCATACCATCACGTTGAGAGTGGTATCAACATATGTTTTCAAAAGTACATTCTTATCTCCTATTATGTCATCCTGTGTATGTACCTTAATCCTTCTTCTTTTATCTTGTTCATTAGTTTCCAACTGTTATTGAGTTTGTTTTTCAGCCTTTGCTGCATTGTCATTGTGTGCAGACGACTCTTCCTTGTTTGTATTTTCCTCATCAAATACATTCGCATTTCTTATGAATGTTTCTAATTCATTAAATGCTACATGAATTGACTACTCAACGATTTATGTTCTTTTATTATAGACTCTAAAGGCTTCGCTGTTTGTAGAATATCCTAAGAAAGTTTCCTCATCTTTCGTAAGATCAAATTTCTATAAATAGTTTTTATCATTATTGTGTATATAGCATATGCATCCAAAGCATGAAAGTATTTAACACTTGGTGTCTTTCCTTTCCACAATTCGTAGGCAGTCTTTATATAAAGCTTGTGAATTGTGCATCTATTCTGAGTATAACAAGCGGTATTAACTGCTTCTGCCCAGAAGCTTTTAGATAAGTTTGCATCAGAAAACATTGTCCTAGTTTTCTCTATGAGTGTTCTATTTTTCCTCTAAGCCACACCATTTTGTTGAGGTGTTCTAGGTGCTGAGAAATTGTGTTTAATTCCATGATCATTGCAATAGACATCTACTCCTGTTTGATCAAATTCAGTGCCATGATCACTTTTAATTGTGATTACTTCTATGCCTTTTTCATTTTGTATTTGTCTAAGAAACCTAAACAACAAGTTTCACTCTTTTTATGTAAAAACATTACCCTTGTATATCTGAAATAATCATCTACTATATCTAGAGTGTACTTCTTTCTGTTTAAGCTTTCTACCTCAACTAGACCAAAGAGATCCATATGTAATAATTCTAGAATTCTAGTTGATTCTGAAAAGTTTAGGGGTTTAAGCTTGCTATAGTGTGCTTTCCTTCCTGACATGGTCTACATAGTTTATCCTTTTTAAACTTTGCTTGTGGAAGTCCTCTTACTAGGTTTTCTAAGTATAATTTGGCCATAGTTTTGAAATTAGATGAGCTAATCTTTTGTGCCATAGCCAGTTTATGTCTTCAGCTTATTTAATATAGAAACATGTTATTTGTTCTCACTGTGATAAATCAAAGTCTACTCCATAAATGTTTACTTTTCTTACTCCTAGTAATTTCACTACTTGTGTGATTTTATCCTTTACTTGACATGTATCATAAGTGAATGACACATCATAATTTTTATCACACAATTGACTAATGGATACCAAATTATGTTAACCTTTACTTGTATCACACAATTAAGGAACCTCTATCAAGGGTTCTATAACCTTTAGTTGTATCACACAATTAAGGAACCTGTATCAAGGGTTCTATAACCTTTAGTTGTACCTAGTTTTCATCCTCCAAATATGACAAGAGGTTCTTGTTACTTTCTGTAGTCTTCAAGGATGGATTTGTTCCCTATCATATGTCCTGAGCATCCACTGTCCAGATACCATATGTCTCTTTGTCTTTCCTACATTGAAAACATAGAGAGCTTGTACATGGTATCCACTTATATGGATCCTCATTGGTTAGCTTTTGGAACCCACACTTGAATTATCTTCTTGTGAGAATTCCAACATTCAAAGGACTTGTGGCCAAGTTTGCCACATGTAATGTAGTAGACCTTTGGTCTTGTGCTTTTTAGTGGTCTGCTTCACTGTGTCTGCTGCATTTGACATTAGCAGATGTGACTTGAGTATGGCTTTCTCCAAGTTGTTCTGGAGAAGTTGTTCCATGCTGAGTAGTTATGTGCATACTGAGCTTCATAAGACCTTTCATTGAATCCTTTTTTAAGATTCTTAGCCTTCTGCATCTTATGATGTTTTTCATCAATTCATTCTGTTGTTATGCTCTAGCCCTTTTAGTTTGAGCAGTGGAGATCTTACATTGCAGTAGAGATCTCTTTTGTAGACTGTTCTTGCTCTTTAGTGCTTTCTGTGTAGAGGAGCTTTTGCTCTTATGCACATCTACTGCAGTAAAGATATTCCTCGTATGCACACCTGGTGCAGTTGAGTTGTTCCTTTTCTGCACGGCTTTTACAGTGGTCTGCTTTTCTTCCTTGTTAATGACTTTCTTGTCTGCATTATTGTGCAACCAGCCATTATATCCTAATCCAGTTTTATCATGGGAGGATTGATCTGTATTGAGCAATTTTTGCAAGCACAAAGTCTTACCATTCCAAGCATCCAGTTGCTTCTAAACCTCAGTGTTTCTCAAAGTAAGTGTTTCCACTACTGCATTGAGAAGTTTCACCCATTGCTTCTTTCAGTTCATCTTGAGAATTGATTAGACTATTACAAGTCTCTTTATTTGTTAGATTGCATTTCTCTTTCAGACTTACAATCTGCTCAAGATTTTCTTTATTTTCCTTTAAAAAAGAAATAAAGTTCTCAGAAGTTTCTTGAAGTTCAATTCCACTATGGTGGCATCTAAATCAGAAAGATCAAATACCTGCTGCTTTTCATCATCATCCTTAGCCATGAGCCACAGCTGAGCATTTGAGATTATGTCGTCATCATCAGAGTCTGTGTCGCTCCATGTCTTTGCATCATAGGCTTTGTCTTTTTCTTTCCTTCTAGAGTTGCCCTTGTTATGGTCCTTTTTAAATTTAGGTACAGGCAAGTCTTGTGTTGGTCATCTGCATTATGCAGCAAAGTGCCTGGTTTGCAACAATTGTAGCAAACTTCCTTTTCTGCTTCCTTCGTTTTTTAAGGAAAGTGGTTTTTGAAATTCCTCTTCTTGAATAGCTTCTTGAACTTCTTTCTCATTAATGACAACTCTTCAGTCAGTCCTTGCTCACTTGGAGACGAGGTATTAGTGGTCTCCTCTTCTGCCATGGATTTTAGGATTTTTTCTTGAGCTTATCCTTAGACTTTTGTCCCTTCTCGACAATCACTGTTAGGATGGGCGGTGCAGTTGAGGGATCTATGGGGACTAATTTGATAGGTTCTAGCTCAATTGAGAGCTACTTTCCCTTATCAAGGATGACTGGTCCAAATGTAGTCATCTTCCCTTGATTGTCTATATCTAGGCCTGCCACAGTCGATCCATTTATGGGCTATGTGATTTTCTCTTTCAGTGTTGGTTCTATCCCCAATTTCCCTGGTGCCCTTGAGGTATCGTCTTCTACTTCCTCTGATGCCTGCAGTACTACTTTCCTCCTTGTTTGTCTTAGACGACGTACTAGGGTAACCTTCCTTGTTGGCTTCTTGGTTTTGGGCTCTACAACCTTTTCTGTAAAAATCAAAAGTTACCGTTGTAAATCTTCAAAAATTAACCATTGCCTATCTTTTTCCATGAGCCTGTTTGCATCATATTAAATGTCCCGACTTCAGGGTTGGGCGTCCCCACCTTTGGCACGGATGTCTCGGTCTCTAGAACGGGTGTTTTTTATTCTGTCCAACATGATATTTTGATACATTTAAATCCATAACTCCTTGTATATACCTCCAAAAATTATTTGATAAAATTATACATAAACTAGACTCTATAACCTTTCCATAGAATTAAAGTTCTCATCATGAAGTCTTACCAATAATAGCAAATTATTCGTTTAAATTCATATCTTATACTAGATTAGATAGTTTGATCTTTCTTCACTAATCAGCTAATAACTCTTTACATACAATGCCAAATCAAGATCTATGAACTGTTCTCGAAATTGGACTTCGAAACCTTTCCAGTGATATAAGTACAGTTTTCAAACTCTTGCTGAGCAATTCTAAATCAAGCCATAAAGTCAATTCTGTAACCAGTTTTTACCGATTGCTATATCTGAACATTTTCATTTATATCTTAAGATTCACAACTCCAAATCATTATTTATCAAATTCACTAAAACCTAGACATATGAGGCTTCAACATATATTAAAATCAAATTTTTTTTCAAAGCCTATAATTTTCCACACATACAAAAACAGAAACAGATCGGAATAGGGTGTGGTTACCTCTTGAACGTTCTTTGACGTTTGAGACTTTGTTTGATGATAACTCTAACTCTACACGTCGGATCTTTGTACCATTAGATTCCTGACTTCTCCTTGGAGGTCGTGGTAGTCTTGGATTAGAGATCCATTAAGTCTTGAGTGAGATCCAATCAAAACAGTGTTAGTTTTGAAGTGATAACCGTGTGTAAAACTTAAATTTGTGATAAATTGTGATTCGGAGATCGTATTAACGTACCGTTTATGGAGTTGCATTCCTTGATTTGTCCTCTTTGTCATGACTATGAATCTCACTGATTTTGATGAAGTATGAAGATGATGTCATGATGCAAAGTGTAAGTGTTATGTGAGGGAGAGTGTGAGTTTGAGAGAAATGAGAGAGTGATGGTGAAAAGAGGAATTGAGTAGATGGTTGATGATTGAAAGAAGGTAGAAATGGTTGTGGTGGTGTTGGTGATGTATGATGAGTGGGAGACGGTTATGGTGGGAAGTAGTAAGTGGCAAGTGGTGAGTGGAAATGATGAGTGAGAAGTATTGAGTGGGATGTGGTGCGGATGGTGTGTGGAGAAAGGTGGCCGATGGTGGTTGATGAAATGAAGGAAAGGGTGAATGGTGGGGTGTGGTGTGGTGTGTTTGGTGTTGGGTGTATTTGTTTAGGATATTATGATATTTTATATATCATATTTGTAAAAGTCTCGTGTAATTTTACCTCTAAAAGTTATTTCTTTCGGAACACAACGTTCCATATTTATTAGAACGGTCTACCGTAGAAAATATTATTTTCGAGACTAAAAATTTTATAGTTGTACATTACTCTTAACTCCGTACCGTTCGTTACGTGTCACACTTTGTAACTTTCGTTACTTGTCGTGTTTTTAATCCCATTTGTTCTAAACATATGCTTGACATATGTTTTTTTTTTTTACCATTGAAAATAATAATAAGTTTCTGTATAAGGTATGGATGGGAAGGTCAACATCAGCCATACCCCTGATCTCCCTGCCTAATGATTAGAAAGCTAAGCTTCTATGCTGGGTTGCATACACACATGTTACAAGTGTTACTTGAGTTTTCCCCGAGTGGAACCACTACATACATAATCACATGACTTAAAAAGCATGAACATATACAAATAATTTAACCATTCAGCTTGATCTTGCAGTTGACCAGTAGTTTCTTCTCATCGTCATTGAGACGCTCTTTCCTAACATAGGCAATGTCCATAGTTGCTTTGAACATGTAAGTCTTCATAGCATGTTTGCATGGCTTAACGATACGAAAACTGATGTCATTCCTGTGCTTCCAAATGGTGTAGACCAAGCTGCAAAACATGAACTGAATGATAACCATGTAGTCCTCTTTGCCTTGAGTGTTTGGTGCAAGGCTTCAAAGTACCCGATGCAGGAGTTTCTAGCAAGGCCAGCAACAGAGAGGGAGCCTGCAGTAGAGGCGGTACCTGCAGCAGAGGCGGGGTCTACAGCAGAGATGACGCCTGCAGTAGAGATAGAGTTTCCAGTAGGGACAAATTTTAAAGCATAATTTTGCAGCCAGTCTTGCATCAAAGGGTTAAGAAAGCTACAGGAAAATAATAAGTGATCATGGGTCTCCATTTCCTTCTTATAGAAAACACAGAGCACAATGCAGTAACCCCATTCCCATAAGCCGGTCATAACCCCTTACCAAATCCCCAAATACGTTGGACAGAATCAATGATGGAGGCATCATCCCTCGCCACAAAGAACTCACTCTTAGAGATATTAGGATGCAAACCTGAGACTGAAGAGAAGAGATCAACCCCCTCCTTAAGCAACTCTATAGATTCCAAGTTCCCCTCCGAAACTAGCAACACATCATCAGCAAAGAACAGATGGGATAGGCTGGTTCTCTTACATCTCCAATGGAACTTGAATCCCGGTTTGCTAGTCTGAGAATCAAGAATTTCGAAAAATACCTCCATAGCCAAGATGAAGAGATAGGGGGCAAGTGGATCACCTTGCCTAAGTCCTCTTCCAGCTGAGAAATAACCATGAAGTTCCCCGTTCACGTTGACAGAGAACTGAGCACTACATGTGAGCTTCATAATCCAGGATATGAGCTGCTATGGGAATCCAAAATTCCCAAGGACCTGCTTCAGAAACTTCCAGCTGAGAGTGTCATAAGCCTTCATCATGTCGACCTTGAAAGCAATCCTCGGCAAGTATGGCTTTATATGATAATCATGGAGAAGCTCTTGGGCTAGCAGTATGTTATCACTGATCTTCCTGCTTTTCACAAAAGCACCCTGTGAAGGATTAATAAGAAGAGGCAACACATTGGCACATCGGTTATCAAGAAGCTTTGCAATGCACTTATAAATGGTGTTACAACAGGAGATCGATCTGAAGTCGGTGATCTGTGTGGGGTTGTCACATTTTGGCACCAAGGTAATGACAGTAGAGTTGGCCTCCTTAAGCATCCTACCGTTCTGAAAAAACTCCTGGATAGCCTGAATCACATTACTCTGGACTATATCCCAAGCAGAAGCCATTAGGACCAGGAGATTTGTTTCGAGCAAGGGAGAATAGGGTGTGTTGGATCTCCGTTTCAGTTACCTCGGCAGTAAGCTGCTCCTTAGTCTTCCGGGACCGGTCTCTTCATTAAAGGCATGAGATTAGGCATCCTATCGGCAGCAAGTTCAATTTCTCTGAAGCTGGCTTTCTTCCCCCGGGGGTTTCTCACCATTCCTCTATAGTTTTTCGTGTTGATGAGGGCAGGAAGATTAAGGCACCGTGCCTTAATGAAGAGACCCCGGGTGGAATTGCACAACACCCTGTTAATCTTCCTGTAGCAAGCATGCTCTCCTTGAGTTTTGTTAGTCCATGTGTACATGCAGCCTCTGTATCTAATGTCATCAAGCGTAGCATTTTCAAGACAAACAGGGAACTCATCACAGGATGGAAGCCATTTATCTGTAACTCCCTTTCTATCAGCTACCTCTTTGATTGCATTGAAGTCCCCAAGAACCATCCATGGAATAACATCAAATACCTGTCCCTTGTTTTCAATGTCCGTCCACATAGATCTTCTCCTAACAAAAGTGCGCTGAGCAAAGACAAAAGAGATGATGAACTCTCTACCCTGCTCGCCATACCGTACTCTCCCATAAATGACTTGGTCTGATGTACAGAAAGGAATGAAGTTAAGGACTTTAGGGTCACATCCGACCTATAACCTTTCTTTATTAGAGCAAGAATAGTTAGCATAGGATTTCCAGGTTGGAAACATCGAAACAAAAGTATCCGAGTACTTCTCTTTCTTCACCTTGGTATCGAGAATGGCAAAATTGATGCTAGACCTCTACTCATGAAAAGAAAGTTGGCTATCTCTACCAAGGGACATAGAATATTACAAGCTGAAAATCTTATTCTCCTTAGGCCAACGACTTATAACAAGTTTTCCCCCATTACATCTTGCCAGGGTCAAAAACCAAATATTTCTCATCTAAAAGTTTATGGGTGTGCTACATATATTCATATTGCACCACTATAACTTACTTAGATGGGTTCACAAAGAACACTTGAAATTTATGTGGGATTTGATATCTTGAACCTCTTAATGGAGATCCTTTCACGATACATTTTGCAAATTGTTATTTTGATGAAACTTTATTTTTCACTTTGTAAAAAAATAATGTTTTACTTAAACCAAAATCAGAATTTTCTTGTAAAACAATGAGATTGTATGGATTAGATATGCATAGAAATCAATGTGAAAATAAAGTAAAAAGATTTATTCACTTATAAGATATTGCAAATCAAATATCTGATGCATTTAATGATGCGAGTAAAGTTATGAAGCAGCATATATCTGCAGTAAATGTGCCATCAAGAATAGACTTACCTGAGGAGAAGGATGTTAGTAGAAATCTTGTTAAGTCTCATATTCTTTATGATAAACCACACTTGAAGTACAAAAGACGATATACCACTTAAAAGGAGTGGAAAAAAATTATTATATCAAATGTCCCAAAAAAGACAGAAATCTCATAGAAGGAATTATACCTTCAAGAGGATAATGTCCTTGATGAGATTCCACAATCTGAAAATCAAGAGATCTCGATCAATTGTGTGCATATAAATCAAGTATGGGATCGAGAAGAAATCATTGTTGGTGATATATTTGCATATGTTATTACATCAAAAATTGATATGTCTTCTGAACCCAGAAGTGTTTAGGAATGCAAACAAAGAGAGGATTGGCCAAAATGAAAAGATCCATTAAGGCATCATTGCAATCTTTGTTTAAAAGAGAAGTGTTTGGGCCTATACTTCCAACACCAAATGACATTAGCTCTGTTGGAAATAAATGGGTTTTAGGTTCGAAAAAAAAAAAAGAGATTTGAGATATATGGTTAGATTAGTAACCTAAGGATTTTCACAAATACATGATGCAGATTATGAGGAAACACATTCTCCAGTAATGGATGGAATCACTTTTCGTTTGCTCATTGGTTTGACCACCTGGAAAATCTAGAAACTCTTGGATGTTGTGATGAGATATTTATATGGATTTTTTTGAGAAGGATATCTATATGAGAATCCCTGAAGGATTAAATATGTCAGAGATACAAAAATCCAATTCGTTATACTCAGTTAAACTATAATGATCATTGTATGGGTTAAAACAATCTGATCGTATATGGCATAATCGTCTCAATGAGTAACTGATTAAATTGAGATACAAAAATAATGATATAAGTCCCTGTATCTTTATAAAGAAATCAGAAGATGATTTTGTTATCATCGTTGTGTATGTGAAGGATCTTAATCTTATAGATACTGCACAAGATCTCACAAATTCAATCTCATTCCTTAAGAGTGAATTTCAAATGAAAAGATCATTGTAAGACTAAATTTTGTCTAAGCATACAAGTTGAACACTTAACAAGTGGAATTTCTATACATCAATCACTATATACTAAGAAGATCTTTTCTCGATTTTATATGGATAAAGCCCATCCTTTAACATCTCCAATGATTGTTAGATCATTAGATGTTAAGAAAGATTAGTTTCAACCTCCAGAAGAGGGAGAAGACATCTTACGATGCGAAGTTCCTTTTTTAAGTGCAATTGATGCGCTTATGTATCTTACTAATTGCACAAGATCGAATATTGTTTTTGCGATTAACTTACTAGCAAGGCATAGTTCAGCTTTGATAACAAAACATTGGAATAGAATCAAACATGTCATGCGATATATTTCTGAAAACGTTGATATGGGACTACTTTATTCAAGAGGAATGAAATCCACATAAAGCAATATCACAAACAGGTTATGTGTTTACTTTTGAAGATACCGTAATATCGTGCAGATCAGTGAAGTAGACTCTTACAGTAACATCTTCCATGCACTCAGAGTTTATTAAAATGCATGAGACTAGCCGAGAATATGTATCACTGATATCCATGATACAACATATACAAAAATCACGTGGAATGCCTTCACCTTGTGGAAAACCTATAATCTTATGTTAAGATAATGCAAGTTGTGTTGTACAAGTCAGAGGCTACATCAATGACGACAAAAAGAAAAAAAAGCATTCTTCTGATCACATGATCTTTAGAAAGATGGGGTTATCGATGTGTGACAAATCCGCTCAACTAACAACTTCATAGATTTATTCATGAAAATATTATCGGGAGGAACCTTTATGAAGCTCAGTCATAAGATAAGAATGAGATGACTTAATAATCTTTTTGAACAAAATTCTAATGTTTAAGGGAGCGTTTTTAAAGAAAAGATTATACTCATTTTTCTTCATCAAGGTTTTATCCCATTGGAGTTTTTCTAGCAATGTTTTAACGAGACAATCACAATATGTGCTAGATAGATCGAGAGGAAATGTTGTAAATTATGTAAAAAAAAACAAAAGAAGAATATAATTAGCTTTTGAAAGTGATGTATTTACATCCAACCCTGATATTTTTCTTTGATTTTACCTACGTTTGCGAATTAAATAATTACACCTAATTAACCATTAATTAATCACTCTGAACACTATAAATAAAACTGTTATGTACACATTTCTAATAAAAGAAAACCTCTCTCTTTCTCTCTTTAAATCCTCTCTAAAATAATTTAATTATTATGTTAATTTCGACGTTTTATCGTCCGATAAAATCAATTGACGAATCTGTTCAATTGATACGAACACTTGTTCTACAACAGAACATATTATATGTACTTGTAGGACTTGTTAGACACTGCCTCCAAACCATAGGACACAGCTTCAAACTTGATAAATCCGCCCAGGTCGTTAGAATTACACAAATATGTATGCACCGTGGGACCTTCCAATTGAAAGAACCAAAATTTGCAATCTAGGAGAACTCTCGATCAGGCAAGAGCAGTGGGGCCAAAAGCGACCAAACATAGAGACCAGCAGTGACCCACTCGGTGCAGATTCTTACCCACACTGAAGTCCACCCAACATCAATAAGATCAGAGCTCTCCGATGAGCTGGTCCAACCAGAAAGAAGCATGCCGGCATACATGCTAGCCAAAGCAAATATCAGATGGAAAAATGTGTACGAGTAACTCACTGGGCGAGCTTCTGTTTCCTTTTTTTCTTTCCCAGCTTCCATGTCTTCCGACTCTAATAGAGGTTTTGCAGCCCCTGCGAGAACAGCCGTTCACTATCGTTAAGGATATCCCAAGAAAGCATAATCTAAACTTCCCCAGATGAGCTAGTTCTTCTCAGATCTCAACCTACCTCCTTTTGTGCATTAAAACCTGTAGTACTGATCCATCAAAAACTTTGTCAACAAACTATAAACATACATGGAATTTCTCACCAGCTCTGGGGGATGATGGTGGAGACAAAAATGTTGTTGATGATCCTGCACGAAGAGCAGAGTATAAGAACTGAGAGAACTGTGGTGAGCATCCCAAGGACGAGAGTGCTCGTGGACACTGCTGATGACTTATGCAGTCCATTGCAAGCATAGTTTCTTGGTTCGCTAGAAAGACCCGTATAACAAACATAAGCACAATACACAGATATCACAGACGCGGGAAGTAGGCTGTCGTTCACCTGTTCCATACTCAGCAATAGTAACAAGAAGTTAAAACCACTTGCTACAT
The DNA here is from genome assembly GCA_001925005.1 of Drosera capensis. Classification (NCBI taxonomy): domain Eukaryota; kingdom Viridiplantae; phylum Streptophyta; class Magnoliopsida; order Caryophyllales; family Droseraceae; genus Drosera; species Drosera capensis. Next base: position 47,036 of record LIEC01000335.1, read on the forward strand.
TAAAGACACGTTATATTTCTCAAAAATAATGACAATGAAAAAATAATGTGAAATTCAAAAACCTATTTCCGTCACTACCATTCCACAACATAAAGTTCAGAAAAATTCTCGATTGTTCTGCTTTAGTAAAACAGACAGCTTGGAAACTTTCCAATTCATTAGGCGGGGTATGTGAGTTACAGAAAATGGGGCATGATACGACCTTCGACAGGGATATTGAAGGAGATCTTGAATTGTTGTTGCAGCGAAGATCAAAATCTGTTTGGGAGTCCAGTAGATGCTGCTGCTTATTTCCTGATGCAGCTGGAATGGTATCCTGGGTGTTTCTTACTTGTTCATGTTGTTTTTGTTTGATGTTTCTTACAGGCAGCTTCAATGCCTTTCAGCCACGCTTCTGTTTGGTGCTGCGTCTAGGACTTATTTTATGTTATATCATTTATCATAAAAAAAACGAGTTGGAACTTATAATGAACTTATCATCTTAAAAATTATGCCTTTTCCTGACAAAGTAACAATAAAAAGAATCATGTACGACATGCAACAGAAATCTATTATAAATATATAAAGTTAACGTTTCTTGGTATCAAATTTTGATTTGCTTTGATACCAAGTTTATTGGTCCTACATTTAATATCTTTCACATTTATGATCACAAATTAAATTTATTTAAAATATATTTACACTTTATTTTTTCTATAATGCAACATGCTCCAAATACCAATTATAAATATATAATTAGTTTAGAAATTCTTGCTACCAAATTTGATAAAAGTACACATATGTAATCGTCAATAGAATTTTGTATTTACAAAATGTAAACAGTAAAAATAATATATTAAAACGAGTTAAGGATTGGTCTTAATAAAAAAAGAAATAGATGCAACTCATAGTCTCAATGATATATTTGAGAATGTGATAATCTAATGTAATATATATCGTATTATTCAATCTTTTTTAAGATGATAAATGACATGACGATATAACGATATGATACAATATTATTATCATAAAAAAATACAGAAAATTCCCCTATCATACACCCTTTCAATAATATTCCTCAAAATATATAACCCGCACAAATAATTCTCATTTGATATAATTTGAATTTTTTCCAAAAAACACTGTCTCTTCCCGTAATCAAAACTCATCAATTCATCAAATCTTAATCAGAACTCATAAAATTTGTTTCTAATCATTCCCATTTGATCTTACATACACAAATCAAACGATTTTCATCCACAAAACATCTCAAATCTTTCAATTTCAACTAAAATTCAGTTTCGATCGCTTTCAAAATCCTAACTATAAAATCATTGTTCCTTAATCGTTTTTTAGTGATTGAAACCTCTAATCTACTTGTTTGGGTTGGAATAATTTAATTTTTGGATTAGGTTTGATTGATTTTTGAGATTTTCTTGTTTTTTCAAAAATAAATAAATAAATAACAGATGCATTGTTTCATTCTTTTAGAGACATTGTTTAAAACTGTGCGTTTGTGAATGGTATTTTTTTCAATTCTATCTTATGAAAAAATTTCATATAGGGTACTATGTAATGATTTTTCAATCCTATGAATATCATGTTATACACTTGTGTTTACACAATCGTGTAATGGTATTTAAAAACATAAACAGACGTCCTGTTTCATTCTTTCAAACACACTGTTTCATGCGTCTGTGTGTTTGTGTTATGTAAATAGTGCGCTTAAGTTTTTTGATAATGTAAAGAAATCGAAGCATATTTTTTCTTTATCATTGACTTCTGCCAATGTTGTTCCATATTTGATGTCCTGTTTCCGTTTGAATTGGTGTCCTTTTTTTTGGGTATTTCAACGAACATCTTGCGGGTGTCTTTCAAGTCATCCTGTGGTGGGTGGTGGATCGTGAATGTGGAACAAGATGACGAGAAGGGTGAATTCGATGAGCAAGGTGATGTTGTGTTTGGGCTGAAAGAGCTTGTTATTGTCGTGGGTGGGTTTAAGAACAAGGATGAAGTGTGACAATGAAGAGTAGACGAAGGAGAGAGTTTAAGAGGAAGAAGAAAGTCATTGTATGGAGAGGGTGTTTTTTTTTTTTTTTTTTTTTAGTTTTTGGAAAATTTTCCAAAAAATATTACTTAAAAAAGATAATAAAATCAATTCAATAAAATCTAACCTAACATATATCTTAACCAATTAAAATTAAAATGATGTTGTCATAATCGACCACACAAAATATCATCCCACATACTAATAAATCTTCTTAACTACACATTAGCTGCTACAATCTAACTAAAACAAAATACAATCTAATTTTTTTTTCAAACAAGACTAATCTAAGATTTATAATCTAATATATATCTAATCGTCATGATTCTATATTAGCTAAAAAAATTTAAAAATATTACGAAGGTTTTGCGAGAACCATCAGCATCAATCTAAGATAAAAAATATATCTAACCTATCTATATACAGTTGCACAAAACTTCAAATGGCAAAAATATTTTGATTACAAAAATTTAAATGGATAATATTATAATTTCAACTTATTTAAATGAAAAAAAAATCTTAAATTAACATAGATATTTGGAATCCCAATATATTGATCTTATATACCATATCTTTCACAAAAAAAAAAATTATATGCTATCTCATTAAATGATATCACATAGTAAGTGATTTAAAATACAAAAAATAAGGGTAAAATGACTCAAACATATAAGAACTCAAAAATATTGACAAGAACATAAACACGGAAAAAGAATTCCCTAAACATACAATTTTATCCACTTCCTCAACCCTCGTCGCCTCGCCGCCTCGTCACCGTCCTCACCGTCGTCGTCGACGCCACTGTCATTCTCGTCCTCCTCACACTCCCTCATTGCCTCTACTCTCCACCACTCTCCTCTCGCGATCCACCCTTAGATCCTCCACCATCAACGACGTCGTCACAACAAGGTTAATGCGATTTGTCTTTGGATTAAAATTGATTGATCTATATGGTGGGAGGTCGATTGATCTGTATGGTGGGATTGTCTTTGGAATGAGATCGATTGATCTGTATGATCGATTAAGGGATTGGAAACCGGGGTTTTATGTTGATTCTGTTTTATAGAAGCTACAGGGTTGATGCAAAATTTGTTTTTGAATTCACAAACCAAAGGCAAGACCAATGTGGATCTATCTGAACCTACCAAGGTAATTTTGTTGTGATTTGATCAAGTCACTACTCGATTCGTGGTATTTGGCTAGCGAATAAGGGACTAACCTATGCCCCTTTCTTACTGTAAAAGAAACAATATACACCATTGCCCCCCCCCCCCCCCCCCCCCCCCCCCCTCCACACACACACCTTCTCCTCCAATAATTCATCAGCATGATAACCTGAATGTGTACCAGCAGAGCTCGCAACCAAGTCAGCGGTCATTAGACTCTCAATCCCATCCGTTTTCCTCAGGTAAGCTAACATCTCAACATGGTATCAGAGCGAGGTTCCTAACCGTTGCTACCGCCCTCCTCAGATCCACTATCACTCGTCGCCGTTCGTGACAACTGTGGGCAGTCTCGAGCCACGCTGTCGCACCAAACTCAGATATGCACCACCTCGATCTCAGATCTACGGGAGTCCGCCGCGCCGTCGCACCAAACTCAGATCTTGCTCTTCCTCGTTGTCGCCGCCACTGCTTCTTCGCCAAAGAAATTCTGGTATAGACATCAACAGCAGGACGTTGAGGAACCTGAAGTTGGCACCTTTTACTACTAGGTTCAACAAGAGGCATAAGGACATTATCCTCTATGGGGGCGATAATTTATGCACCACGTTTTGTAGCTGTTGTCAGAGTATTCCTTTGAGCACTCATCATTTCCAAAGGATTTTTTGGTAGCGAAGTTTTGCCACGGAAGCTACACCCAGACTTCCAGGCTTCTTCCCAGTCATCGTCTTCGCCCAGATCCTGCCTCGTCTCTGTCGAAGCCACCCTCGCAGCCTCCTTCGCAGGAGGAGGACGATGGCCTTCTTTGGCTTCTCTGCAGGTTTCGACTTCGTAGCTCCATATGCTTGTGGACAATATTGCAGATCCAATTGATCCTAGGATCATTTCTGACAGCATTATGGGCACGATCAATCAAGATTACCTCAAAATACTTCGCTGAAATTTCAGTTGAGAACACTGAAATCTCGATAACCATGGCTCATTCCTCGAGTTCATCTTCTCCGCATCTGGAACAGATTATTCGATCTCAGAATTCAAGAATGATTTTTGGTTTATCACCATCTCTGTTTCCAGGTGTAGTATTTACCTGGAGTGATCTCATTCTGCATCTCGGGCTCTCTCACCACTTGACTGCCTCTCCACCGACACCGACTGATACCACCTATGCGATATGTCTTCGTGACGACCGTCGGATCTTCTCTCCTCACCAACTCTATGAGCGATGAGATTTGTCGCATGGTTGTATGCCTTGGGACTGCCAAGGAAATTTGGGAACAGCTAAATGTTCTTTTCTTTAACGTAGACACTTTACAGCGGCTATATGATATCTTCCGGACCATGGCCATCACTGATCCAAAGGATGGCATTCCGTATTTTGCTGCTCAGTTTCAAGGTCTCTTCCAAGAATGACTTCACCATCAGCCATTATCCACTAATCTGGCTACACAGCTCTCCCAGCGAAAGGCTGTTGTTGGTGCTATGTACCTTGCTCGTCTTCTGTCCTATCTTACAGTGTTCATTCCACACTACTCTCAACCGGAGGCAATCCCACCTTGACTATCATTTTTGCAACGACTATACGAGTTTCTCCTCCGACAACTCCTAATTCAGAAGCACCTGCCTCTGTTCTTGCTACACACGGCTCGTCTCGTGACAGTCGCATGTTTGGTTGTGGTCGTCCTCATGGTGGAGAGCAACGAGGTTCAGGTGGTCGTAGCAGTGGAAATTTACACTGCACATTGTGGTCGATCAAATCATGTAAATGTCATTTGCTGGAAGAAACATGAGTACCCTGATCAGTCACCGACTCCTGCTCGGCAGATGTCAGCTGACACCCTCGACATCCACTTCCATTGATGGTCTTTCTTCCCAAGAGGTTCAGTCTCTTCGAGGACTTCTATCTCGATGAGCCCATATCACCATTGTCAGGTATAACATGCCTCTCTAGGCCATCTTCATGGGTTATCGATTCAGCTGTAACAGATCACTTCACTCAATCCATCATTCACTATATGACTGAAAGGCCACATCAGTTCATCACAGTTGCCAATGAAAATACCACTTCTGTGTTAGATTCAGGACCTCTCTCTCTCTCTTACTCTTTTATCTGTGCTTTTAGTACCTTCTTTAAGATACAATTTACTGTATGTGAGTCACCTTACTATAGATCACAACTGCTCCATCACATTTTCTCCTTCTTCTTTTGTGATACAGGATCGTCGGACTTAGGCAGTAATTGGTGGGGGTCGTGAAGCTCAGGGATTTTATCGTATGCATACATCACCTACTTATCATATGGCATCGACGACTTGGTCATGCACCTTTGTTTGTCCTTCGTAGCATGATTCCTAGTTTGTTTCTTTCTCTGAGATCAGCTGTGAAACATGTATATTGGGAAAGCACCACGGATCTAGCTCTCTAGTTGTCCATATTCGCAGTAATACTCCCTTTGCTCTAGTCGACTCAGATATATGAGGGTCCCTCTAAGTTGAAAATTCTCTTTGACTTTCAATATTTTGGAATCTTTATAGATGATTTTTCTCGTATGACATAGTTATTCCTGTTACATGATAGATTTGAGGTGATCTTTGTGTTTCGTATATTCATTTCTAAAATTCATACTCAGTTCTGAAATGCATGCCCCTCGTACATCTCGGTATTTTTCGCTGAATATTCTCGGATACAAAAGGGATGTGTGTTATTCTCCAAAAAAAGGAAAACTACTATATCTGCCGATGTGATTTTTCCTGAACAAGTATCCTACTTTATTTCTTCGGGATGTTCTCCTTCTTCAGACCCATTTTCTCAACCTATTATTGGTGAGGTAGACCCACCATCTACGTCTGCTCCTGCTCCTGTACTTGCTTCTGCACCTGCTCCTGCTCCGCTTCGGACCTATACTCGAAGGGTGAAGCATTGATAAAATAATTCATGCAGCTTCTCAACCTCCACCCGTGGCGCTTGCTCCGGATGATCTACCCATTGCCCTTCGTAAGTATCCTTGTACTTGTCCTTTACATCCCAATGCTAATTTTGTATCGTATCATCGTATCACCCCCTCTTTTCGTAAATTTGCATATGCTTTGTCATCTATTTCTGTTCCTATTTCAGTGAGAGAGGCACTTGCACATCCAGGATAGAAAGTTGATATGGATAAAGAGATACAAGCTCTATGATAAAATGTCACATCTCACATGAGATATTGTTCCCATTTCTCCAGGAAAGTCTTGTGTTAGTTGTCGTTGGATCTACACGGTAAAGCACAATCTTGACGGGTCACTTGCAAAAAAAAGGCTCATTTTGTGGTTAGAGGATTTACCCAACAGCATGATATTTATTATGAAAAAATATTCTCTAGTAGCCAAGCTCAATATTGTTCGCGTGCTTCTCACTTGTTGTACACCATTCATGACCATTATACGAGCTTGACATCAATAATGTCTTTTCACATGATGACTTGACAGAGACTTTTTACAAGCTTTAACCTCGTGGATATGAGACTGCGGGAAAGAACCATGTGTGTCGTCTTTGAAAGTCACTGTATCGACTCAAACAATCTCCACGAGCATGGTTTGAGAAATTCAGCAAGGTTGTACAGACCATTGGATTCTCCAGGAGCTATGCAGATTCTTCACTATTCGTTCGACGTTCTCAAGGAACTATGATACTATTTGTTTACGTTGATGACATTATCATTACTGAGGATGATACAGCTGGAATTGTCAAGATGTAATCTCATCTCTCAAAACAGTTTCATACAAAAGATCTGGATACTCTCAAATACTTTCTAGGAATTAAGGTTCTTAAATAGGAAAAATCTCTTCGTCTAACAGAGAAAATACTGCTTGGATCTACTAAAAGAGTCGGAATTCCTTGGGTGTAAACCAGTTGACACTCCAATGGAACAAAATCTCAAACTTTCCAACTTTACTGATGTGTCAGACATTATTATTCCAAATCCAAACATGTATCGGAGACTTATTGACAAACTTATATATTTGACTATGACCCGACCAGATATATCTTTCGCAGTGAGCTTAATTAGTCAGTTCATGCATACTCTAAGAAAATCTCATCTTATAACTGTTGAGCAAATTTTGAGATATTTGAAGAAGTCTTCTGGTAAGAACCTCTTTTATAGACCTACAGCTACCCCCTCTCTCACAACATATGCTGATGCTAATTATGTTGGGTCTCCTGATAACAGACATTCCACCAGTGACTATTGTACATACTTTGATAGAAATCTAATTATATGACGAGTCAAGAAACAAACGATTGTAGCTCGTTCCTCAGCTGAAGCAGAATATGAAGCTATGGCTCTAGCTATTTCTGAGTTGATTTGACTTGAATGTCTCCTATCTGAACTTGGTGTCCAGTTACCTAGTCCTCCAGCTCTCTATTGTGATAATAAGACTGTCATACACATTGCTGAGAATCCAGTCTTCCATACGATAACCAAGCACATAGAGGTTGAATGTCACTTTATACGTGAAAAGGTTCAATAGAGAACAATCCAGCTGCAACATATACCAAGGTGATCAAATTGCAGATATCTTCACAAAAGCTTTATCTCGACCTCTTCATTGTCATTTCACCTCCAAACTGAACTTATTAGACATATATGCTCCATTTTGCGAGGGAATGTAACCACTGCATATCTTCTTCTCCAATAATTCATCAGCTTGGTAGCTTGACTCTGTACCGGCAGAGCTCCTAATCAAGTCGACGGTCATCAGGCTCTAAATCTTGTCCATCTTCCTCAGATGAGCCAACATCTCAACATCAACTTTCAGGTTCAGCCATTTTTGTCTTAATTCGATCTAAATTCCGTGCAAAGTTATGTAGCAGTGAGCAAACATATAGCAACCACTTATCCTTACTACGGTTATGCGCAAAACGGTATGCTGCAATACTTAGTGAGGTGCATGTATCTTGATGTACTAAAAAATGGATTCAGTTTGGAGGGAACTCAAACCATTATGCCTAATATCCACTGGAGTCTTCAACAGCTCTTGTTGCAACTCAGGCTGGTTATTCTCCTTCCTTAGAGGGACAACAACTGTTGTACTTTCCTGACGCGCAGGAAGTTTAGCCATATTAACACAATCTACCTTATCCTCCTCCTTCTCTTCCCTACCATCTCTTTTCACAACCCAAATCTTCTTAACAGGTAGGCTAGCCTCACATTCAGCTGTTCCATGCCCCCAAAGACGCCCCCAAAGACGATATCTAGCACAACAAATTGGTTTCCACTCATAGCTACCATGCTGTACAATACATTCACCAGTAGGCCCTGTGAACTGAAATGACTCCACCAGCTCCTCTGACGTATCCACATCCACCAAAATACGAGCATACAAAATCCTTTTCCTCATAAAAGTCATCTGGCCAGTACGAATAGGATTTCCTATTTTCCCTGCAAGCTTATCCAGCACAGCAGGCTCCCAGAACTCCAAATCTAAATTATCCAAATGCACCCATACCGGTATTTTCCCCATAGCCTCAGGGTCATACACAAAACTAGGGGACCATCTCCATAGTAAGTGATATTGTTTAATCTGTCACTCCCCTTTTAATGGGTTCTGGACTTTGATTCTCTTGCAGATTTATGCTTGGTGTAATAGATCATTTAGGACATTACACAAAGCTTGGATGCATGTTTAAAGATGCAGATCACAAGAGCTGTTATTCTTTAAGTTGCCCTTGAGGTTTTCTTGAGGAAAATTGTGCAGGAAATGAGATGTCCGATTCAATGAGCAAGGCATGTCAACTTGGATTACATAGTCTTCTTTAGCTACCCAGTCATTGTAAATTGAGGATTTTAGCTTTATTTCTATAATCCCACCTGAGTTTAAACAGCCAATTCTAGTTTAGTTTCGATTCAGGTACTTTCGACCAAGGGTTTGTAAATTGCTGTCCCGTGGAGCATGATCAGTACATATATGTTATATGGGTTGAAATATTATGTAAATCGACCAATCCAAGACAGAATCCCCATCCATTCGAAACCATCAAATCAAGAGTTTTCAACTCCACACAGCAAAAAGATTAAAAATAAAAGAGCTGAAATATTATGAACAAAAAATTCATAGTATTATTATAATATTTCGCGTTGTTGAACTGAATTAACTGTAGCAACTTACAGGGTATCTTCTCCAACAAAGGAGCAGCGACTTCTCTGAGAATCCAGGCGAAAATCAGAGAGGCTCCAAAGAGACCGCAATAGGCAAGCCTAGCTGATCGTTTCGAAATCCCCGAGGCGACTGATGAGCAGCAACCGCAAGTCAACCATGCACAGCATGACATCAAGCACGACATCTTCTTCGACTTCGAAATCGTCCCTCCGTTTCCTCTTCTGTGCTGGGTTTTCCCTTCTGTTCTCCTTCGTGAGTTGCGTAGTGGAGTTGGGCGTTGATGACTATCCGCTCCTATGCCTCTCGCTCGATAAGATCGTTCCAAACCCTTTCATATAAATGAAAAAATAATAATTAATCGGCTCAATTTAATTATGTACTTTTTATTAATTTTAATATTAATATAATTTTTTATTTGATAATGAATTTATATTAATATAATTAAAATATCTCATTTATATCTCACTATCTCTAAAAAAAATTATATTTTTTTCATAAAATTTCATCCAAATTCAACACACACATAAAATCACTTGCTGAATCAAACCGTTATAATTAAATTAGGATGGAGATAGTATTTTTTTTCATCCCATAATTCTTACAACACTTATTATTTTGGATCGTTCCATAAATCTAACAATATTTATTTTATTTTCTTATTTAAAAATCATATTAAAATAAGAACAATACTCCATTACACTCCATTATCTCCTTCCTTGTTCTTTTTATCATTTCACATTAAACTCATCATCATCATTAAAAACCATAATATACTAATAATCAAAATATACCAAATTCAACAAGGCGCCTGAATATTGTCATTGCTTCACAATCTCAAACAGTGCGTCAATATAAAGAAATAGGATGCCTGAATAATTTTGTACTTTTTAGTTTTTAAGAAAAAAACATGTTGTTTACTAAATAAGGATTTTTTTTTAATTCTATTATATCATGTTATAAATTTGTGTTTATATATTTCTTTAATCTTGAGTTGTTTTTTTTTTTTTTTGAAAAAAAACAGTAGACACACTATTCGAATAATACTATCATCCAGTTTTGAATGAAACAGTGCTCCTATATTACGTAAACAGCGTGCCTGAATATTTTGATCATGTAAACAAAATGAAGCATGTTTTTTTAGTTTGTCAATGAATATTTGAATCATTTCACTTCAATTTATGCATGCAATTATCTTCTTATCAAGCAATACATTTATATAAATAAAAGAGTACGTCAGTTTAATTTTCTTTTAAAAAAATTCATGTTTTTTCTCATTTTTATAGATTTCATGTTATAAATTTTTGTTTACGTATTTGTATAATTTTTTTTTTCAAAAAGAAATAACAGACGTAATGTTTATTAATACTGGCGCACTGTTTGAATGAAACATTGCGCCTGTATTATATAAATAGTGCGCATGAGCTTTTGATCATGTAAATAAATCAAAGCGTGTTTTTTTTTATTCCCAACTTCTACCATGTTATTGTATGACCTGATGTTCTATTTATGTTTGAACTGACTCTGTTTCTTTGTGACATTTCATCAAAGTTGCGGGAGACTTTTAAGTCGTCATTGTTTTGAACTTTTTCTGTTTTTTCTCCACTAATTTTCTCTCTTCCATCTACACTACCATTGAATTTTTTGCAACAAAGATGGAGGATCCCAATAAAGAGCTCATTGATGGGAGTGTGTTAAATAAGGTAGTTGTTCTTCAAAGGTAACTTTGCTTAAACGTTCTTTACTTGATCCTGTGTCTCATAATCTCGTCCTGGTATTACCAAATGAGGTGTTATGGGATATGGTACATGACTTAAATGATAAGTCGTTGGGTAAATCCGATGGGCTTACGATGGTGGCGATGGTGGGTGGTGGGCTATGAAGGTGGAGTAAGGTGACGAGGAGGATTAACCGTTCAAATAATTGTAGATGGGAGTTATTTTTCGTATTATATGGGTTAGGTATTTTTTCACTCTTTTCTTTTTCATATACGATTTCTTATGATATAGATTAATAAAAGTATGATAGATCATAGTAAAACATAAGAAGATTTTTATATTTTGTTTTCAACATTTTTAAATAAAAAACATTGTTTTTTTGTAAAAGATGTAAAAAAATTTAAAATTTAACATTTAAATGATTGAGGCTCCTGTATCAACTCATGGTTTTGTGTATATCGATAATATATAGTAGATCTTTAAATTATCATATCTCTCTTTTTTACGTGATTTTTTTTAAAAAAAATTGTTTTGATAGAAACAAAATTGTTAAAGATATTAGGAGATTTTTTTCTTTTTGATGTTAAAAGGTTGGTTATGTTTTCTATAAAAAAAAAATGTTTAAAAGGTAAATTTTTAATATTTTAATGGATAATGTCCCTCATATGACATATCCCCTTTGTCCGATAATTTTTATAACATTTATTATTTTAAATCGTCCAATAAATCTTTCAACCCTTATTTTATTTCCTTATTTGAAAATAATATTATATTAAAATAACCATAATACTTTATTACAATCCACTACCTCCTTCTTTATTCTCTTTCATCTTTTCACATCAAATCCATCACCATCATAAAAAATTATAATATACTAATCAAAATATACCAAATTTAACTTTCCTGAAATATTATGTCGGGTCAAACCGTTATAAGAATTATAGGACGGAGGGAATACAAAGTGAAGAATTTAATATTTGAATTAATTGATAGCATTCCGTATATTGCAGCATCCCATATACCGCACACAATCAGAAGCTTGTGTGTATTTACATATATTACTATCGTACCTTGCGCATTGTGCGGGTTATTTATGATCATTTTTTATGTATGTGTTAAATTATAAGAATTTATTTTAATTATGAGTTTTTCTTTGTGATTTCTTATGATATAGATTAAATAAATTCTGATATATCACAGTATAAAAAATAGGAGATATTTTATATTTTTGTTTTCTATGTTTTTTTTATTAAAATATAGTTAAGATGTTGATTTTTCATAACATATGTAAAAAACATATATTATAGATTCTCATAAATAATAGGATATTTTATTTAAAATAAATTCTAATTGATGATAGTAGAATTTTTGTACTTTTTTCATTAATATGAGATTTGTTTTCTAATGTTTTCGATTTTAAAAAAAGTAAAAATTATCAATAGATCATCTTTTTTAAACTTATTTATCAAAAGATCACCCATAAGTTTTTATTACCATTTGGTTTATTTTATTTTATTTAAAATAAATAATCATCAAACTATTCTTTTTTTAATCCTTTTTAATCACCCTTAAAGATTTGATTTTATTTGATTTGATGACTGATTGATAAAAAAACATATTTTATGATTTATTGGTAAATAAATTTTAAATAATTGACCTATTGGTAATTCTCTCTTAGAAAAATAGTTAAGATATGTTTTCATAAATGATGTAAAAAAAAAATTAAAAATTCAATATTCAAAAATAGATGTTGTCCCATATATGGTTTTATGTTTTTAGATTTACAATGGATAACAACTAAATATATCTACAAATTTTTGTTTTGATTTTTTCTTATTTTGTTGTGATGTTTTTCATCATTTTATTATTGTTATTTTTTTAAAGATCCCATTGGACTTTAAATTTCATTACTCTTATCAATGTTACATCATATAATAACATAATCCGGTAATGGAATGTGACTATCTCTACGTAGGGAACACTCAGACGCATAAAGAGGCATAGCGTGCAGCTCTATTAACATCTCGAGGCACCCAAAAGCAATAAAATTCATTCAAAGATTCAACAAGTAATCCTGTATCGCCCATCCGACATCAGATAAGTCTAGGCCCTTACTTTGCAGCATCCTTGCAACTTGTTGACAGTCGCTTTGGATTAACAACTTTTGCAGTTGCAATGATAGAGTTAGTTTAATTCCACTTCGTATTTCCAAGGCCTCATCCACAACAAGAAAAAATTATCTCTTCGAAGGTTATGCATTTCCCTCCCAAAATATTGCCTTGAGAATCCTTTGTCAATGCTCTCTCATTAACAAAACCCATGTGCCCTGAGAGTCCCACAGCTGTGTCTGCATTAACTTTGACCGATCTGTTCTCTGGAAGCATCCATCTCCTACCTCCTGATTCACTTCGAACTGCATTTTCTCCCTTCCCAATTCCACTGTCCTTTTTTACTAGTCTATGAATTGCCTTCATACGTCCCGGTCTCGGCGCTTTCTACCCAGATATCTGTTTCAGAGCTTCACCAATATCTTCCCTTATGAATGGTTTTTCAAGCATTAAATTATTGTTTGTAGATAGGATAGAGCTCCAGCCAGAGACATCAAAGTCTTCTACGTCGACCCCTTGCGAAGTGAATAACTTGGCATAGAATTCTTTAAAAAACCCGTATAATCTCTTCTTTCGATTCTTGCCAATGACCTTCATCATTTTCGATGCCCTTCGTCATGATGCCCTATTAAGAAAAAAGGTTATATTGCGATCCCCTTCTTTAAGCTAGCTTATTCTGCCTCTTTGAGCCAAATATATTTCCTCTTGTTCTAGGAAAGTGTCGATACCTGATACCTGCTTTGATGTTTGTCATTTCTTCCATGTTTCAGTCTTCTGGTTCTCTCACTTGGGTATCATTTAGTTGTTGCTTTATTTTTATATGTTGTCTCATGCCTTTGAATTTATGTTTGCTCCAGGAACTCAAGGTTGAGCCAACTTTGCTAATCTTGTTCCTTAAAGGCAATTCAACAAACGTCTAATATGCATAAAAATCGTCATAATACAATGGCAATCAAAACAAGTCTAGAACGTGAAACCGATCACAACAAACAAAAATCAGATTGATCCAGTCAACGTTGCTTCATTTCTCCACGAATCGTCCTCAATCACCTTCAAAGATTCACCCAAAAATTTGAAGAATTCATTAGTTTTATGATATGATGATTGATGCTCCTTATTTGGGATTCAATGGAGGTTTTTATACTCAATTCGAAGAAAGCATGGCCAAACATTATGCCCGGGCGCTTGCATAATTCACTGAGCCTTTATTTCCCTTTGATGAAACGACTGAGGGTCTGTTTTTGTCCAGTTTTCCTTCATTTCCTCCTTGTTTTGTCCCGCTTTCTTCCTTGCTCGTTCACACTTCATTATCAACGTCTTTGCTCGTCCTTTTTTCTCATTTTCACATAAAGATCAAATAAAATTATCAAAGCTCACAAACATAGCAAATCGGACTAGGAATATACAAGTACATATACAAAGACATCAAAATGGTCTATAAAAACCTAGCAAAACTAAGTATGAATCGAGCAACACTTAGTCATCGGGAGCACTCTTATTGATGTGTTCAAAGTTATGAAGTGCCCCGACAAATCTAATTATTGTATGAGGATTGATATTCTTGACGGGTGTATTCAAGAAGCTTTTGATAACTCTTTTGATAATCCTCTTGAAACTTGTCTTGTGGGTAAAGATGACAATGATGATTCTTTGGTGGATATCTTGGCTGGACTTGATATGACGCCTCTTATTTATGCGAAGTCTTATGTGGAACCTTTAGCTCATGATGCTCCAAAGGAAGACAAGGAGTCAAAGACTAGTCTTGAATTGAGGGGACTCTCCTCACATCTCAAGTATGCATTTCTAGACCGAGCTCTACTCTTTCGGTCATTATTTTTGCATTTCCCTATCTTATTGCATACATGAGATACTTATGGAGGATGCCTACAAACCCACCATTGAGCATCAGCAAAAGCTTAATCCAAACATGAAGGGGTCCTGCGAAAGGAGGTCTTGAAACTACTTGATACGTGTATCATATACCCTATCTTCGATAATAGTTGGGTGAGTCCCGTGCAAACTGTCCCGAAGAAAGGTGGAATGAAGGTGATCAAGAATGATAACAACCCGTTGATTCCAACGCGAACAGTGATGTGTTGGCGGGTTTGTATTTATTACCGGAAGCTTAACAAGGTGATGCGTAAGGATCACTTTCCTTTGCCCTTCATTGATCACAAATTTCTGGACAGAAGCAGTAAACATTGCATGTTATATTCAAAACAGATGTCTTATACATAAACTACATAAGAAGATACCCTATAAATTATAGAAAGGAAAGACATCAATTATCAAATACTTTCATGTCTTTGGATGCAAATACTATATACATACCATCGAGGAAAATTTGATCATAAGACAATTGAAGGAACATTTCTAGGATGTTCGACAACTAACAAAACCTTCAGAGTGTATAATAAGAAAAAAACAAACAGTTGAAGAGTCGGTCCATATTTCTTTTGATGAATTCTCTGATTGACCTAAGAGAGTATTTAATCTTCATCTCTCCTCTAAGCCTAGGTCGGGACCATTAAAAAAAACGATTCCTCTCGCTCTACTTAGTTATCCAGTTCATATTTCCTAGTTTATCTATATTCCTACAAAATATCAACTAATATTTTTCTGGATTAACTGACCTGAACTTGAAAATAGATTCCCATGTCAATTAGAATGTTTTTGACATCAATATGATCATCCAGCTTTTCGCCTGCCATGAGCAATGCGCAAGCGACCTGCATATGATAGCGAGCAAAAGAAATGAGAACCATAAGTACTGATGAGTAAAATAATAGTGGAGAACCATAGGAGCTGAGCTTATGAGTGGTATGACAAGTGAAACCAGTGTTAACAAAAACACCCATTGTGGCTTTCCAAGGAAAAAAATAAAAAAAAATTGACTGGAAGCCTCACTGTAATCTGCATCACAAGATTGACTAGAGCAAGAGAAAAGTTGTACTCACTGGTAGATAGAATGAGTAGTAGGCTGTTTTGTACTGAACGATGTGACGATGACTGTATTTTCAAATTAAAAGAATACCATATTTATAAGAAATCATGGAACGGGAATTGGGAGTTGGGAATGTGGAAAATGAAACTTCTTTGATGCAGCTTACATAGATAAAGAATATTTTGATAAATATTTCTCTCCTTCGATGGTTGTAATCAAATCAATCATCTACCCTGATGCAGTTTAACCCATGATGCTAATATCTTTGATGAGGAATGTGCATGCATAGATGATTTAACAGGATGCAGACAAGAGCTCTGATGGTGCAAAAAAGGATGAGCAGTCTGCACACACAGAAAAGGATAGTAATGCAGTAGAGCCAGAGCAACCCATAATACAACAGCAATTGGAATACATCACCATTGATCAAGATAAAAGGAGATGGATCAAGACACATATGCAAGATGACATCATTGGAGACAAGGATGCACCTATACAGACTAGAAGAACAACAGCCAGAGAGTGTCTGTCTGTATGCTTCATATAAAAAATGGAGACAAAGATAATAAATAAAGCTCTAAGTGATTCAAACTAGATTGATGCCATAGAGGAAGAACTAAACGAGGTTAATGGAAGAATTGAAATATTTTCTAGGACTTCAGATACAATAGCTAGAAAGTGGGATATTCATAGATCAAGTCAAGTACCTAAAAAAACACAATGAAGAAGTTTGGATTAGAAAATACAAGCCACATGAGAACCCCTATGAGCGTAGCTGTAAAAACGGATAAGGATGAGAATGGAAAAAAATAAACCAAACATGTATACGATAATAATAGGCTCACTCATATACTTAACTACAAGCAGACCAGACATCCAGTACTCAATCTGCATATGTACAAGGTATCAATCTGATCCCAAAGAATTACAAAACCTCTTATGAGAGCAAGTTATATTCTCTTCCGAGGAGAATTAGATATAATTAATTTGAATGAGTAAAATTACCAAAATGCTCTACTGTTTTACTGCATATGTGGAATGTAGATCAACATTATTTTTATCCTACTTTAGTTCTATTTTTGGAAATAAACAATATTTTAATGGGTCAGGTCTCCACCAATAGACGAGTAGACTAAAGCTAAATGGGGTCAGGTCTCCACCAATAGACGAGTAGACTAAAGCTAATTCTCAAGGATCAACAACCGTAACAGCAATTGAGGGTTCATCCTCAAGAAGTATGCCATCAAAGGAGCCAGAAATTGCTGTGCTCCAAGATGCACACATCGCTTTGAAGTATCTGAAGGATGGTGCTGATGAAAACCTTCAGAAGATTACTCTAGAAGCTCACTAAAGTTATCAGGAAATCAGAGAAGGACCAAGGGCACAGCTCAGGCAAGAGTTAGGTGCACAAGAAAGAATTGAAGCCAAACAAAGAGGGATGTAGATTGAGAAACCCTGAGTATATCTGCTGTAAACTCATTGACAATAAGGACTACTACAACAAAGGCACTTACAACAGCCATGATTCTTGTCCCTACTGCATGAATGAAATTAGCAGTGGTTGAAGTTGAACAACCCTCGACCGCATCATAGGCATGGGCCACAACATCAACTACAATAACACAATCTCCGAAAAAGACAGAAATTCTAAAGGCACTACAGACTGTCCAAGTCATTCAAGAGATGGTTCTGGAACACAGGGTCAAGACTGACGAAATACTTGACAAACCTCAAAAGGAGGCAATGATACAATAGTTCATCAAGGAGAACGAACTTCCAATCAAAAGGAAGTCCAAGATTGTAAGGCCAAAGCTCATTTCCTCAGGACCAACAACAAGGTGCAGAATCAACCCAGATAGCTCAAGGACTAAAATAGGCATAATTGATGGCATGACAGAGGAAAAAATTGTGCAGCTCGTTCTAATCCAAAGAATGGAGGCCAACAAGTAAACGAGGCCTACTGAATCCTACATACTATTCAAAGGGGCTCTAGAAATTAAGGATTCAACTCTCAAGACTACGAGAAATAAATAAGCACAGTTACAATATGTTGAATTTGTGCACACTCCTGAAGTGGAGGTTGAACTAAAAAGGTTGGTTGACAAGCATGTTAGGGCAACAACCATGGAAATTAATGATTACTTCTCAAGACCAACCATCGGCAAAGCACCATCACCAGAGGATGATGATGATGGTCATAATGAATCCCAAAAACCAGAAGACCATAAAGATGATGACATCATTGATGAAGTTGCTGAAGAAAGGATCAAGGAACAATTAACAGTAGAACCATCGGCTGTAGAAAAGCCAGCAACAAAGTCCCCTGCAGCCGAATCTTCAGTAGCAAAGTCTCCATTAGCGAAATTTACAACAACAGAATCAGAAGAACAAGAAGAAAAGGCAGAGGATGCTACATCAATCATTTCAATGCCTCATACCTCTCTCCCAAGGCTCGAATACTTCAATAATTTATGAACTATATGCTCCTACCTAGCATACATACCATCGTGATCACCATCGACAAAGCAAGATTTATCCATGCTCTCATTACCAAGATGCCAGTGAACATCGCTAAGGTGTTTTTCTACTCCCTTCGAGACATTGTCTCCTGCTTTGGGGGAGCTCATGATTTGGTGTTAATGGGTCATGCTCGGCTCATAATCACCCTTTTCCTCGACGTGGAAGTCAAGTACAACGAGTTCGATCCAATCTCAAAGAGAGTAGGAGCGTTCGACAATACGTTCATCAACTCGATCATGCTCATAAATATATCAAACTAGGCACAAAAGAGAGCACGAAGCGGTGCATCTATGGTGACTTCAATCGATGAAGAAGAGAAGACTAATGAAATCATCACTCGTGTTAAGGCACTCGAGGAGGGCATGAAGGAGCTCAAGGAGGAGTGTGTCACGACACGTCGTCTGACCATGGAAGGACTTGCACAACTTATGCATTTTCATCGCACTCTGATGAAGCAACTTCACCATATCCAAAGGGATGAACGTGAGGTTATTTAGGATCTTCTACCACCACCACGTATTTTCTATCACTTAGTCACTCGAGTTGCCAATCTGAGGGTGTCTCACCCACGGAGTCCTTGATCTTTACCTAAGATGAGCTTACTCCAACTCATTTCCTTCTTTGCATTTCTCTCTTTTCTTTTGTCGTATCGAGGTCTATGCTTCAAATAAGCTTGGGGGAGCAGTGAGTTGAAGTTCCCTTAAGATTTTCATATTGTGTCTTGTGTCTAGGTTAGATTGTGTTGTTTTTCTTTGTTGCATCTTGTTTGAGCTCATGGTGGTGTGTATGACTTTTGTGTGGGACAAGCTTGAGTTAACTTGTTATTAGAGCTTTGTAATGATTTGTTTTGCATTCTACGATGAATAATAAAGTGTAATTTTCGAGAAACCTATATTCCTACGATACACCCTTTACGATTTTATGATGGAGCACATCCGAAAATTCACTATACTCGACTTTCTAAGCTTGGCATGGGGTTGGGGAACACAAACACGGGATAGTGAGGCAACGGTAAGATTAGATCCCTATAACACATTGATCTTAAAACTACTAGTTACTCGGTTTGTGGCAAAGCGTAGAGGTGTGCAATTGTTGATCATTGATATCACTTTATTGTGTAGCCATTAACCCTTAATCCTCCTTTACCTAAAGCTATTTTCCTTCTATTTGTATCCCTTGTATCTCATATGTATGCGGTATATTGTTTGATAGGGCATATGCACATTCGATGTTAAGTTGCTTTCTATTTTCATGCCATGAAAACTCTACAAAAAAATCCCATTTGAACTTTAATTTGTATATGGGTCAAGAAGGCCATAGGAAGAAGATATGATATAGGTGGGTGTTTGGTTTGGTTATATCGATGTAATATGTCACACAATGTACCAAGACCGGTGTCTTTGTTCTTTATTGTTAATGTAATTTGACATACACTGTGTCGAGGTCCTAGTGTCATGTTCTATTTAAGTTGTGATAAAAAAACGAGAAAAGTTTATTTTATTTTTTATCTCATGTTACAAAATCGTTGTAACTCGAGAAATCACCAACTCTAATAAAGGGATGACTCAAGGATGTTGTATAGTTGGTTAAGTGTACTTGATGTGTTTTTATGAAAGACACACTACCTTGATTAGGGATGGGTTTAGATGTATGTCGATGTTTTGACCTACACTATATTCCTATCCCCTTTACACCCGAACTCCACATATCCAAATAGCTAACCTCCTTCTCCCTATCTTAAATTTTTATTGGTTCCGGCCTTATCTTGGATTATACGTCTGTTTTATAAGAAAACTATTTTTTCTTATTTTTTTGTTTTATACATTTGTTTCATCCGTTTAAAAAACAAAAAACAAAAAACTGAATTGATACCAAACAATTTTGTTTCGTCAGCCAATAAAAAAAAACAGATGAAAGTAATACGAAGCAGGCCTGAGTTTTCTTATAAAACAAAAGTCACAACTCTTACAATAACCCCACTACCACTAAAATATTATTCTTTCTTTATCAAATTTAACAAAAATCCAACACACACATAAATCTACGTTTCACGTTAATCGATTATCTATATTATGAGACAGAGGGAATACTGATTTATTTGGAACATCCAACTAGGGTTGTACTCGAATCCAACAGTTCGCGAATGTTCGAGTTCGACTCGACTAACGACTCGACTCAAGTCCGTTAGTCGAGTCGAACTCGACAAGAATTTCGGGTTCGGTAGGTTTGATGAGTTCGACTTGAGTGTGGCTCATGTGTTCTCGAGTAGCATTGAGTTCGACTGAGTTTGAATTTGACCGAACGGTTCAACTTAAATCAATAAATTAATTATTACATAAGATAATATAGAATTTCAATAATAAAGTTGTTTAGAGCTCTCTTGAACATTGATTGTAATGAGTTAGCAATTTATTATTGTTATTAAACTATATATAGTTTATCGTGTTTCTTATTAAGTCCTATTATATTGTTGATTCA
Source organism: Drosera capensis (assembly GCA_001925005.1). Classification (NCBI taxonomy): domain Eukaryota; kingdom Viridiplantae; phylum Streptophyta; class Magnoliopsida; order Caryophyllales; family Droseraceae; genus Drosera; species Drosera capensis. Next base: position 68,127 of record LIEC01000335.1, read on the forward strand.
TAAGTTTGATATATATCAATTATGTGTGTATATATAAGTAACAATTGTTCTATTTTTCATAAGTTTGTTAAGAGTCGCGGCTCATAACAATAGCTAGGCTTGTAGGTTGCTAATATGACCTTACACGTGGTAGATTTTTTTGTTTCACTGATTTTGTAAACCGTTTGATAGACATTCTTAAATATGATTATATAAAATTATTTTCTTATGTACTTTTTATTTGTTTTTATTGTTTTTCTTTTTTGAAGAATATTTTTATTGGTTGATTAACAGGTTTTTGAAATATTTGATGCCTACTTAGTAGATTATTTTTATGATGAGTAACATTATATTAGTATAAGTTATAAAACAACAATTGAATTTTTGAGTAACATCGATAAAAATAATTGGATTTGACTCAGATTTGATTCTATTCGATATTCAATGAGACAAACTCGAATTCATTTCGAGCTCAAATTTTTCGTTAGTGTTTGAGATTAACTGATGTTTGATTCAAAATGAAAAAACAAAATTCGAGATTGAATTTGTTGATACTCTGACTTGATTCGTATCATTTAGATTGCCCACCTTACCCCCACCCGACCCACGATAGTCGACGTGGTTCGTATCGTTTACATTGCCCACCCGAACACCCGCCGGCCCAACAACAAAGCTTGACCCGTAAGCGAAAGGTGGAAAAAGAAAAAGGGAGATAGAAAGAAGGGGAAATGATGGGGGCATCAGATCTAGTGCTGCTCTTGATTCCTCTCTTTCCTTCACCCTTCCCCTTCTCAGTTCCCTTCAGACTTCAAATTTTCCAGATCAGTAGCCCATTTTCGGCCCTTGTTCTCCATTTTGCGAGAAAATTTATAGTTTCCATACATTCTCGGAAACTTAGGGTGCTTGATCTGATCCGAAAGGAAGAAGAAAGCTCAGCGCGAAGAAGATGACGGAGGGCAGAGGATTCCAACTTGGGACTGTTGGGGCGTTGACGCTATCAGTAGTTTCTTCGGTGTCGATTGTGATCTGCAACAAGGCGCTCATGAGCTTCCTGGGTTTTCATTTTGGTCAGCGTGCCCTTTTGGCATCTGTTTACTGTTTGATTTCATTTTCTGTTTTCTGTTTTCTGTTTTGGACGATCTCTTTGTTCTTGGGATTGACTCCATTTTTTGGTGTTTTTAATAATTTTGTTGATTGAGAGAATGCGTGTTCTGCGAGAGAGAGAGATTGACATGAGCCTGCTTTTACCTAGCTAACCACATCAAAGTGTATTGATGGTGGTGGTGGTTGTTTGAATTATTGTTTTTGGGTTGTTGACTTAGTGCAATATGTTGGCCTCTGCACTGGGTGATGGTAGGAGGCAAAGGCTGTGAGGGGAGTTCGATGTTTGAGGTTTGTGGAAGTTGCTATAAATTGATCTGATCCGCTTCTTAGATCCTCTAGTCTATGTGTACAATCCTGTAACTTCTTTGTAGCATTCCTTGTAGCTATTCTAATTTGTGTTGATCGGAATGGATTCTTCTGGCTGCTGGTATGTTTTTCAGTCGAGTCAAGTCTTTAAGAAATCCTGGGAGTATGAGTCACTGAGCATGTTTGAGTTTCTTTCCTTGTCGTGATGTAGATCCTCCTGTTGAACATGAATCTGGTGCAAGACATGAATTCTCTTTTGAGTTGTGTTCTAGATGTTGAAGCTGACACTGTCTTGGCGGTATTCTTTTTTCCTTTTATTTCGTTTTTGATGGTTTATTTCGTAATAAATTCTGTCAAAGACATCCTGGTAATTGTTTCAAACAGAAATAACCTCTCTGTTTGCAAGGTTAGGCTGTAACTTTCTTTCCTCTAAATGGGAGCTTGGGACATTATGTAACTTGAGTTTAGTTGAGCGCTTTGAACAGTTTGAAGTAATTTTTCAAATTGTTATGATGCTCTATGGATCAAAAAAGAAGAAATATAGAAGCACTACTATGTTGATTCTTTTACCATAGCAATTGAACTACAGTAAAAATAGGTATCACGGTGAGTTTGTGTCAGTAAAGTTTTTTCAACGAAATAGAAATTCTATAATACTCTATCCATCCCATTGGAAATTGCAACGGTTTGACCAGGATTGGGTTTTTATATGTGTATGTGTGTTGAGTTTTTGGTACATTACCCTAAACGCCCCTTGTTTTTGTGAGGGTAGTGGGACTTATAATAATATCCGAAAGATGAGTTCCTGGAGGATAATGTAGCAGTGATAGGGTATTTTGGAATTTTATATTGGGAGAAGTTTCCAGAGAAGGAATTGTTGCATTAATGTGGGACAGTGCAAAATGGACACTGTAGATTATTAGTATAATGTATGTGTCATTGAAAAAGAGAAAAAAAAAAAAACTATTGAAGAGATAATAGAGTACTTATAGGCTACAATAGATGGGGACTTTAATTAAGTAGGCCAACTAACCAAAGAGCCCAAATCCTATCACTCCTCCTCGAGTAGGACATGGATATCAAATAAACCCAACTTATGACAAATATATGAAATACGTCCATGCCAAAGAGGCTTTATAAAAATATCTACTAATTGATCCTCAGTGTGTGTGTATACCTAGATATTGTCACCTTTCATCTTTTCTCGAAAAAAGTGGCAATGTATCTCTATATGTTTCGTCCGTTTATAAAACATTGGATTGTTGACAATGTGAATAACTGATTGATTTTCATAACAAAGAACAGAAGCCCTAGTTAGAGGAAAACCTATATCGGCCAACAACATGCGAACCCATTGGAGCGCCCCTGTATAATTTGTCATAGCACGATACTCAGAATCTGCACTAGAACGAGAAACAACAGGTTGTTTGTTGCTTTTCCATGACACTAGATTACCTCGAAGAAAAACACAATATCCTGAGGTCGACGTGCGATCCATAACGCATCCAACCTAATCTGCATCAGAATATCCTACTACTTTCAAAGGCTATATCAAGATGCCCATGGTTGCAAAACACAAGCCCTTGCCCAGGTGCCCCTTTCAAATAACATACAATTTTGTAAAATAGCTTTCTAATGAGTGGTACGAGGAGCACTAAAAAATTGGCTCACAACACATATTGCGAAGGCGATGCCAGGTCTAGTTATGGTAAGACAGTTTAATTTATCAACTAAAAGACGATACTTTGCTGGATTATGCAAAAGCTCACCACCTTCATTATCAAACTTCTCTATAGGATCCATCGGCGTATTGCTTGGCTTAGCGTCATGTAAACTAACTTCTTTCAAAATATCAAGGCCATATTTCCTTTGAGATAAAACAATCTTATCATCTGAATATGCAACTTCTATGCCAAGAAAAATCTTTGAACGTCCAAATCTTTTGTACTGAATTGTTGTTGCAAAAGGTTCTTGAGCTGTTGTATGCCATCAGTATTGCTACCCGTAACAATAGTATCATCAACATAAACAACCAAGATGATCAAACCTAAAGAGGATTACATGCAGAAGATCTAGTGATCAACACTACAATGATGCATTCCAAAAGAAACAGCGGCATCGTTAAAGTGACCAAACCAAGCACGAGGAGAGTGTTTAAGCCCATAGAGAGCTTTCCATAGACGACACACCTTTTCTCCATTAGCAACAAACCCAGGTGGTTGCTTCATATACACCTTCTCCTGAAGATCACCATAAAAAAAAGTATTGTTAGCGTCGAGTTGATATGGAGCCCATTGGAACCTCACAACTAAAGAAATAAAAACCTGAATGGAAGGGATTTGGGCTACCAGAGAAAAAGTCTTGTCGTGATCCACCCCATAAACTAGTTTATAGCCCTTTGCAACAAGTCTTGGCTTTAAACATTCAACAGAACCATCTGGATTATATTTGGCAACAAACGCCCAACGACAACCGACCGCCTTTCTCTTGGGAGGGAGCGAAACCAGATCCCAAGTGTTATTAGATGCAATGCCTCCATTTCTTCCTCCATAACAAGAGCCCAACCTGGATGAGCCAAAGCTTCATGCAGGCTACCTGGAATCTTTATAGATAATGCAAGAGAAGACACAAAATCAGATATTTTTGAGGAAAAATTACGAGAAGGCACAAAATGGGCAAGAGGATATCGAGTACAATGAGCGATGAGAGACTGGTTGCCATTGGAGGAAGGGAGCGGATAAGAAGTGGATTTCGGTAGTGGTGGTTGCTGATCATCGACTGGCGCTGAAGGACGCCATGTAGCTCGAGGACCAGGAGTATACACCTTTAAGGGAGTTGGTGTTGAGGTCTTGGACTCCAATAGGACCAATGAATCATCAGGTGGTATCTTAGACTTCGAAACAACAGGTGGAGTACTCACTAGTAAAGGCATAGGCAACGTCGATACCTAAGCCGATCCAGAGATTAAAGAAACTCCAAAGTATGCCTGATCCTTGAAAAATGTCACATCAGCAGAAACATACTCACGTCGATGAGTAGGACTGTAATACACATAACCTTTATATGTACGAGAATAACCGAAAAGATATATTTTTCAACATGTGAAGATAATTTATCCAATCCAGAAGATAAGGAATGGACAAAACACACACATCTAAAGACTCGATGATGAATAGATCATAATGGGCGATTAGGATGATAGAGAGTATAAGGAATACCTCCCTTCAACACAGATGAAGGACGTCGATTAATAAGATAACATGCAGCGAGGAAAGCCGAATCCCAAAAAGTCTTGGGCATATTTATAAGAAGAGGAGACCGTGCAACATCGAGCGAATGACGGTATTTACGTTCAACAAAATCATTCTGTTGTGGGGTGTGAGCACAAGAACTTTGATGTAGAATTGCATAAGAGTTACAAAATGAAACAAATTGAGTTGATAAAAAATACTCATGAGAATTGTCAGTACGCAAACATTTCAAAGAATATCCGTATAGCGCATACTTCTTTATGAAAACTATAAAACGATTGAAAAGCTTCAATTTCATTTTTTATTAAATATAACCAAGTTGAACGACTATAATAATCAATGAACACAACAAAATAACAAAAACCAAATAAGGACTCTCTAATTGGCCTAAACATCAGAATGAACTAACTGAAATGGTTGAGATACATGACTCGAAACCCGAGATTGAAAAGAAGCACGATGATGCTTTCCTTATTGACACGTCTCGCATTGGAACCGAAGATTAAACTTCAACACAAAAGGGAAATTACTTCTACTAATAGGAGACCAAGTCGGCAATGTAGCCTATAGATGGAATCCAAATCATTATTCTGAACAGCGGCAACGCCAGTAAGAATTGTTCAAGAGATATAGTCTACCAGCCTCATGCTTACCGCCTATCCGTCGTCCTGTCTTCCAATCCTGGAAACAACATGAAGATGATGAAAAAACAAATTATGGGATAAGGAATTGATAGATAATAAATTGTATGAAAAGTGTGGAACATGATACACAAAAGATAAGTTTAATGTAGGACTCAAAGTAAAGGAACATGTACTAGTCACCTTGGACTGAGAGCCATCTGCCAAGATGACTGAAGTAGAAGGAATAGAAGATGAGGAGGAAAATAGACAAGAATTATCTGTCATGTGATGTGTAACACCTGAATCGACAATTCAAGGATGAGAATGTGAAGTAGAGGACAAAAGGCACATAGATCCCTTAAGTTGTTCATGTGCCAAGGTAGCTACAGATTTAGCAATGACATAACGTTGTCGTGCTTGAACCAAGTCATCATATTTTGCACGGATCAAATTTAACGCTCATAGAATCAAAACCATCTACCTCACTATCAACTGATACATGGAGCGCATAACTCCGGTTGAAAATCATAGCAATAGTCAACCGTATGACCAGTTACCGGATAATGAGTACAAAAGCGACTACCACCAGTTCCTCGACCTCCTCCACGAGAAGATCCTCTACTCATAGAACCACCACGACCACGATCATGATCAGGATCACGGCCACGACTAGAACTATCAGAGTTCCAACTGCCAAGATCACGGCCACGAGGCATTGATCTTCCATGAGCTATCATAGCACTCCTATCAGAAAGAATTGAAGATTTTGAAGTAGGAGTATAACGAACTGCTCGAGAGAATACTTTCTCTAAAGAAGGCAAAGTATCCAAGGAAATAATTTGTTGTCGAAGAGCAATATGATCTAAACCAAGTCCACGAAGAAAGAGAACCACCATTATATCAGCTTCTCACTTCTGCATCTCAGCAACTGTAGTACCAGGAGGAAAATAAGAGCACAATCGTCGATACAAAGAGGATAAACGAGCATAATACTTAGCAAAACCAGCATGATTTCAGCCTCAAACAATGCCTCCTAGGTATCGCAAACCCTGTTGATATTATTTTTTCCAGAATAAACTATCGCACATTTTGTCCACACCTCTCGAGCTATAGTACAAGTCATAAATAGATGTCGAATAGACTCTGTCATACTATCCCATAACAAAGTGCCCAAAGAAGTTACTCTACATTCATCAAGAGTAGTTACATCAGAAGGAGGTTTTTCGTCAATCCACTTAGACTGACAATTAGCAAAGATAAAAGTGGACAACGTCATCGACCAAATAGGATGATTTGTTCCGTCCAATTTCACGAAATTGCTATGTAATCCAGTGATTCCAAACATGGGGTTTGAGATAGAAGAAACACTAGAAGATATAACAACACTTATTGTAGAAGAACTTTTTATAGAAGAATTCGATGAATCAAAAGACATCGTCATGAATCAATAGTAAAGGGCCAACCTCAAACCCCACAATTATCCACCGACTATTACAATTTCAAATATGCACGAGCACAAAACAATTCACCCACACCACCACGACGATCACTTAATTACCACCTAAACTTATGGTTATCGATATAACGAGTCAACCACATCACCACACACAAACAACACAAGGATATATAGCAAATAAGAAACACTAAAATCCAAGAATCTCCATCCAACGAGGTAGAATTCGAGTCCGTGTGGACGTCGTATGGAATCGTTGTGCGGACACCGACATCCGGGTGTGTGTTCGAAGATCCTGTAGTAGCTTTCTGTGATTGTGCGTGGTTTTTTTTTTTTGGAAACTAGGGTTTTGGAACTAAGGTTTTGCTTTTGGTTGCTTTGATACCATGTAATTGATAAAGAGAAAAAAGTAAAATATTATTGAAGAGATAATAGAGTATGTATATGCTACGATAGATGGACGAATTAATTAAATAGGCCAACTAATCTAAGAGCCAAAATCCTAACAGTATAGATCATGGATGCATTCCAATCATTAGGGATAAGATTCTGTATCAAATAGACAAAAGTTGGGAAGCTGCTGCAACTTGGAAGGGAACTCTGGCCTTTGCCTACTAGCCATCAAACCAGTTGGTACACATACCTATATGCATGCAATATTGATTCAACATTGTTTGGTCATGTGACTCTCGATATTGCTTCGATCAAATCGCCCACTGATGACATAGGATAATTTTAAAAGGCCTTCTACATGACTACTCTCCTTGTATCCGTGCACATAATGCGAGGTGAATTCTCGAGTAGGAAATGGCGAGTGTGAATGTAGTTATTATCTACAAATGCAATGAATGGTGTAATAGATGCACAAAGGACTTGAATAGTGATAATACTCTTTTTATTCACTCTTATGTGTACTACAAACCTTGACAGATGTGAGTTTAGCTTTTATCATCACCTAGGGTTAGGATCTCCATGTTTGTTTCTTCAGCTCCCTGGTCTATTCTTTGTTCGATTTTCCTGTATCTGTGCATAGTAGGTCCATACTTAGCATCTTCTTCTTTTTGTTTTCACTGCTATGTTAGATTCAAGTTGTCGTCCATCAGGCTATGGGCAAGCATATTTTGTCTGGATTATTATTGTTCATGTGTAGAGTTTATCTGACAAGTTGCAGATGTGAAATATATATGATTTATTTTGAGAATGTTTGTTTGAGCTTCTAATTTGTCTTTCTGCAGCTACTACTTTGACAAGCTGGCATCTTCTGGTCACTTTCTGTTCTCTTCATGTTGCTTTGAAAATGAAGTTGTTTGAACACAAGCCTTTTGATCAAAGAGCAGTGGTGGGCTTTGGTGTTCTTAATGGTATCTCTATCGGACTACTGAATCTCAGCCTGGGTTTTAATTCTGTTGGTTTCTATCAGGTAGAATCTTGGCCATCTTTGCCTCCACTT
>LIEC01000337.1:0-70888 GCA_001925005.1 Drosera capensis
CCCTCCTCCCACCCCTTTCCCCAAACTCTCCCCTCTCTCCTCCTCATCCCCCGACGATATACTCAGCAACTCCACCTCCGAATCCTCGTCCTCGTCCATCGACTTCGACTCCCTCCCCTTCACCCTCACCGTCGCCGCCGCCACTGCTGTCCGATTCTGCGGCGGCGGCTGCACATAGTTGGCGACGGGTTTCGAGGGACGCGATTGAGGGTGTTGATTCTTGTAATTGAGATCTCGCTCGGCTTGCTCCTTGAGTGCGATCTGGAGCAGCTCGTCCTCGTCGAGGACGTTGCTGTCGCTCGACATGATGATCGCAGATGAGACCGGAGATCGAACGGGCGGGTGAGATCGATCGATCGATTGCGGAGGGGAAATGTGGGGAAATGAGAAGAGTGTTGTGATTGTGATCTGTGAGGGTGAATTTTTCTTTGGGCTGAAGGTGTCAAGATGGGTCGTATTCGTCCCAAGTATTTACAGCTACTGAGAGAACAACCACGATGAGGACGACGAGGACAATAACGATGAACAATGATAACAACCGCATAAACTTGGAAGGAGTATTGTTAAGTGATATGATTCAAATGTGTTTTTTTTATCAAAAAAAATTATCTTTTTGAAATTATGAATCAAAAGGTTATTTATAATTTTTTAATCATTAATTGGTTTTCTTTCTTTTTAAACTAATCAATCTCATTCAATTGTTGTCCTACCAAAACTCAACCTAGCACTCTCTTTCAGGCTTAGAGACTGTCGATTGCATGGTGGAGGGGTGATGGTGTTGCAGTTTGTCTGACGACGCCAAGATGATGGAGGAGGGGAGTCGTTGGATAGATGAAAGAGGGTGTTGACGGTTGTCTGAGTGCGCAAGCGGTATCGTCGCTAATTTTGATTGCTTAGGCACAAATTCATGCGGAGACAACATTGATGGCGAGAGGTTTGTTGGTGATGATGGAGACTCAAACCTTCGATTATGGCTATTGAGGTCACTTCAATGGTGTCGACAATCTCGATGGTGGGTGAATCAATGAAAATTGATACCTCATGGAAGAGGGTGCACCCTTTATGAAAGGGGTCTCCAAGTAGTATCGCACTAAACCATTTTTTAAGGGTGTATTGTTTGAAGATGCACTGTTTGTTTTGACAGGTTGGCAATGATAACAACGACGATGACAACATTAGTTGAGATGTACTATACCCATTGTCAAGGTTGTACTGTTTGAGGATGTATTGTTTGAGGGTGCATTATTTGTTTTGACGGATCAGACGTGAAATAATTATTAGGGTTAGGCTATGATGGTGCTTTGTAATTGTGGAGGGAGGAGTGCGTCTAGTGAATTTTTGTCATTTGAAGAGAAATTCTCCAATTTTGGACAATTATTGTTTGATTTTAATTCAGAAGAAATTTGAAATGATTTGATATTTTTTAGTAGGTGATTGATTGATTAAAAACATAATGGCATGTGACTACGTGATAAATAATTTTACTTTTTTGTGACTAAGTGATAATTCTTTCTTTAAATATTGTATTTCTTTTTTATATTTTTTGTTAGTATAATTGATTTGTGAAGTATTTTATTTTCCCTAAATGAGGACAAATGAGAATATAAATTACGATTGAGAAATTAACGGTAAAAAAAAGGGAGAATTATCGAGGAGTGCTACTTGGAAGATTTTATTTCAAAGAATTACCACCAAAGATTTTTAATTCTCAGAGATCCCATATTATCCAAATTGTGCACACTATCCTCCACACCCACTCTTCTTTTATTCTCTTCCCCTCTCAACTTCACTCTTTGGTTATGACGGCGGCAAAGACAATTCACCTTTTATCAGATCAGACCAAGATCAAGATCTATTTCATCTATATCTCCACAATTCACCCCTTTCCTCTACCTTATCAGCATCTCTTTGTCATCAATTTCGCCACAGATTCACCCAATGAATACCTAACTGATACACGATTGTGGTTTTTCGATCATGAAAGAGCCTTTGTTTCATCGATGCGTGTTACGTTTCGATCCACTATATGGATTCTGGGCGAGGTTGAACGATATCTATGGTTTTGATTTGTAGTTGGTCGATGTGCTTCAGTGTCTATGTTGTTTACCTTGTGTGATTTTGATGGCTCGAATTGTTGATCGTCAAGTTGAAATCGAAATTGAGGGTTGATTGATTGGGAGTACATGGCTATTTCAGAAGTAGGGAAGGAAATGATTTGGTTGAAGAACCTTCTTGAGGAGTTGGGCAGGAAGCAACATGACAGTGTCCTTTACAACCATAATCAGAGTGTCATTCATCTCGCGAAGAATCATGTGTTCGAGTACATCGAGTTAAGGTGGTTGATAAGTGATGGCACTTTGTCACTGAGGAAGATCCCTGGGTAAACGAATCCTGTATACATGTTGACCAAGGGAGTTACTGCAGAGAAGTTGAAGCTATGCATAGCGTCAACTGGCCTTCATGGTTGATTTCTGAGAAGGCGTCGCACTAGCTTGGAGGAGTTGCAGTTTTGGGTTTTGCTAGAGTTACATTGGAGTGTAGTTGATGTGATCAACCTCCAAATGGAAGATTGTTGAGTGGTGGAGTCTGATTTGCCAGAGACCCCTTGTGTGCTACACTTGCAGGAGTCTGAGGACGCGAGCACCTCGACGGGGGTCTCGCTGAATTTTGATTTGGGCTTCGTTGTTGTATGGGCCTTTGGCCCAAGTTGTAGGTTTCACTATAAATACCCTGTAATTATACACCCTAAAGTCAGATTCGACTAAACCACGTTAAATCTCGATGTTCATCGTTCTTATTTTCGCTTTACTTTCTTACAATTGTCGAATGTGTGCGTCTGTAACCCCCAACATGTATTGCTATCCAATTCATATTGTATTACTATGTAGTTCATGATAACGATAATCGTAGTTCATATGACATGTTTCTCAATGCATATGAAAATTCATATGGCAAATTTCCTTGGAAATTCATGTCAGTTCATAATGTATTGCTATCCAATTCATATTGTATTACGATGTAGTTCATGATAACGATAATCGTAGTTCATATGACATGTTTCTCAATGCATATGAAAGTTCATACGACAAATTTCCTTGGAAATTCATGTGAGTTCATATTGTATTATGCTGCAGTTTATATGACATGTTTCTCGTGAATATGAAAGTTCATATGGAAAAATTGGAAATACATGCGAGTTCATATTATATCTCTATGTAGTTCATGATAACAGTAACAACAGTTCATATTACAAATTTCTGAATGCGCATGGCAATTTTCACTATAAGTATGTAAACAGACCATATTGCTTGATGTACATGTATAAATACATTAGACACAATTGTGATCCTTACAATATTTTATATCATTGTAAATCAATACTGGATTTGCACTTTCAAACTTTGATACAGTTCATATTGCTAATTTTGTTGTTCATTGCCTTAAATTCGTTATGCATGATTAGTTATTCGAACAGTTCATATATCCTATTATGTTGTACAAATCAAATAATTTGAAGGATTAGGGGTCAAATGATATGTTGTTGCAATAATTTCAACAAATATTATATTAATGGGTATACATATGTCATATTTGTTGGTTATGTTTAATCATAATCGATAAAAGCTTGTTAACATACACTTTAAAACAAATCATATGTAAGAAACAGAGGTTAGATGAACTATGAGTTTTCTTCAATACATAGTACTATACTTTCAACAGCTTACATACCATGCTAAGTAGTTCATCTTCGTTACAATATGGAAACAAATCACAATAATTACCTTTGGTTAGATAGTCTAAACCAATAATACCAATACACTAATATCACAAAATTTGCGATCAAAATAGGAACACTATTCACATTGCAAAATACCGCAGTTTACAATACAAAGTATGAATAGTTCACTTTGTAAAACGTCATAGTTTGCAATTCAAAATGATGCAGTTCAAAATATCAATCATTTCAGTTCACAATGCCAATAATTTCAATTCACATAGGGTTCTTTACTGTCCTTCAAATAAAAAGAATATTTGTGACGGAGAATAGTTAATGTCATTTGAGCTCTCTTCAAGTAAGTGTCCACGGAACTGTCCACATTTTTCTTAATGAGGCACTCTGCCCACAGGCAAACACTCTACATGAGTGTCCGTCATCTTGCTGCTGAAAATTTACTTCTTTCACATATTCGATTCCTCTGATTTTATTTCCGTAGCACATAATGGTGTACCACTCGATCAAGGCTGTCTAATAGCATACAATAAGTTCATTTACAAATGAACCAAAATTACAAAATGACAAGATTGCAAAGAGGTCAAAACTTCATATTATCGCAGTTCTTAGTAGTTGTTCATTTCGAGCCCATCTACGAGGAATTGTAATGATGAATTTTACACATCTTCGGAGTCAACACCAAAAGCGACTAATGGAACTTGACCTTATTGTAAAGAGGGAAAAAGATATATCGAGAAATCAAAAACTTATTCTTATTGATTAGTGCTCTTAATCATGCCCTGTATATTATTTGAATCTTCAACTTCTCAACCGAATTTTCCTTACTCCAAGGTTCTTCACCTTTCTTATTGCCATCAATCAAGTACTTGGCAAGTCTACCCTGCATATTACACAAGCATATGGCCAGTGGATATAAGCTAAATTACAGTGCATGTCATAATGGCGTAGTAGTTCATACAAACTTAATATGAAGCTCATATACATACCGTGATCTCCAATCTCCAAACCCTGTAGTCTGTATCCTCGCATATGATATTAAAGTAGGAGTTCATATGAATATCACCAAGAGTCTTTTCATACAAAATTTTCCACATATCTCTTCACGATAATTCCCCCCATGTTTGATCATCGGGGTGGATCTAAACATGCAAACTACAAAATCATAACACCAAAACATTAATCAAATCAAAGTAATGCAAGTATTAAGCATAAATACCGTACCCAATTTTATATTACCTCGTATTATGCTTATTAAGAGACAGCTCCTAAAAGTTTTGATCATCCTCCCCAAGTAGTTTTCTTTAACAAAATTTGTTAGCTCCCCATGTAAATTTTTTAACGATCATAATCTTGTCACCTTTGTTACCCCTACCCCGCTTAACAGGGGTAATCCTTCCAAAAACATTTCTCTTCGTCCTTCCTTTTATAGCTCTCTTTTTCACTACTTCAATAATTGAATCAATGGACCTGATCGGACCATAAATAATGGCTCGTTCAGATACATCCTTAACCAAGACTATTAGCACTCCTGCAAAAATGTGAGTGCATACGTTCAATATTAACAGTTCAAAAATGAAACAGTGCATACGTTCAATATTAACAGTTCAAAAATGAAACAATGAACAGTCCACAAAATATACAAACACAGTTTATATTACCTTCGGTCTTCATCAATTCTTGAACATCCTCCTCCTCATGCTCTTCTTAAATAATGGATTTCACTGTCTCTATGACATCTTCCCACTCATTTATTGATTCCTGTCCATCCATCTTCTCATCATCATTGTCATTCTCCTCATCTAGACCATCGTACTTTCTCTTTTCGATCTCCACTTTCGATCTTCAATGTCATCATCATCATCATTCCACGGTTCATTATCATTTCTCTTTTCATTCCGCTCCTCTGATTCATGCTTATCGCCCTTCCTCTCTTCACCCTCGTCTTATTCATCATCTTGTCTCTCTTTATCATATTTCTCTTCATCATTGTTCTCTTCATCCTCCTTCTCTAATTCATCATCATTCCTCTATCCATCCTCTTCCTCTGCTTCCTTCTCAATTTCCTTCTCTTTTTCTTTCTTTGATTCCTCTTCATCATCCCTTTCTCTATTAACTAATAGGGGTGAAAGTTGTAGTAATCATGAAAAAAAGAAAGCAATTGAAATATCCAAATATATAATTCATAAAGAAAAAGGAAATAGTTCATATATACACATATACGACTCACTAAGAAAAAGGAAGCAGTTCATATATACATATATACCATTCACAGCGACAAAAGAAACAGTTCAAATATACGAAATACACAATTCATAAAGAATAATGATATAGTTCATATATACGAAATACAAAATTCACATAGGAAAACAACTACGCAGTTCATTTATGTAAATAACTAGTCGATAAATACATAGAAAAACAAAGCTATATATTATACCAGTTGTGGTGCAGGTGTTTTTATCAAAAACTTTTCTATCTCATGTGTCTTAACTTGAGATAGCAACTTCAGCGTGGCCTCGGGCGAGGGCGGAGCATGCTTGTCAAGCCAACAGAATATCCTAGAAATGCAAACATACTTTGTCGATCTCAAAATAATCGCTTTCAACCGAGAAATACTGATTAGCAACTTCAGAGTGTGAAGAAAATGAAAAATATGGGTTTTTCTTATCTCAAAAGAACAATGATTCGAAATAATCCTATTCAAATCCTCCATTTGTTCGCTAAAGTACGAAATGAAGCATCGGGTCTGTAAAAAAGTCAGTCTTCGATCGGGTTTTGACTTAGGGGATTTCTTTATCGTACTCTTTATCGATGCATTGAAAAAATCAAACCCAAAGAAAAAAAACGCGTTACAAAAATGAATTAGAGCTGCTTAACATGCAAAAGAAAACAAATTGGTTTAAACAACATGGTGATCAAATTCAACATGCCACAAAAATATAACTAATGGAGCCTTTGCTTGGATTTTTCACCGGTACATTCATCGCACGAGTTTGCACCTTCTTTCGCTTAACATCATCGTTGGATTCAAATGGTCGTCTACTCTGTCTCTTCGTATGAACCATAGGATTGAAAACAATCTTCGGATTTTAAAGAAATTGGAGAAAGGATGGTCGAATTGGATAAATTGAGAGGTGAAATTGATTGAAATCGTGATAAATTGTATGAGTGAGATGATGAATTGGTTGAAATTATGGTTTGGTTTGGTTTGGTTGGAGAAAAAATGTTTTTTTTTTTTGTGATATGGTGGAATGAATGAGTGAGAATGAGAGGGGGGGTTGGGTATGGGTAGGGTTAAATTGTGTTAATCATGGTTTGATTAAAAGAAGGGGTAAAGTTGTCTTTTTAGGTGAAATGGAATCAAAACAAAAATCAAAATTCAAATGGATAATAAGATGTATATCGAAAGACTTCGGATATCCAAGTATGAAATGAAACTGCATTAGAGACTTTTAATTAATTCACCCTTGATTCTTTGCCACTTGGTTTCCAGCATGATCACGTGGCTTCTTTGCTTCTTTAAATGGTTTGTTGCTTGGCTATGTCCGTGTTGTCCTAGCTCAGTAGGAGTATTTGTAGAGATGATTGTTCTGGTGAAAATGGGAAAAATGACGAAGCCGATTGAAGCATCCTTCTTGGGCTTCTGATGTAGTACTATCTATTTTCCCGAAATGGCTATGGCATTTCAAGCAGAACACTTCGAACTGGAAATTGTACTGTTTCAAATTTCGACGTATTGTATAGAGGAGCATGAGCTGCAATTAAGTAATGTCCAATTTGATCGATCGTTTCAGTTTCTTACGTGCTTGGCTTATATGTTCTATGAATTCTCAACTATGTGTATGTCAACCATGTGTATGTTTTGGTGTAGCTTAAGAGTGAGGTTTATCAATTTCACACGGAGATTAGAACATATTATAGGCTAGGATGTGAAAAGCCTCTTATGAAAATACACTTGTGCGGTAAATAGATTAGCCAATATATAGTGTCGAATTCCCAAAACCCTTTACGATAAAAAAAAATGAATAATCACAAAAAATATACTCAGATATCTCCTAGAGGGTGTCATAATAATTCATTGACGATGAAAAAACTTCAACCTCTCATGTATAGTTATTGTCTTAGTTACTATACCTGATTAGTAGCAAAAAGTGTAAATATAGTCAAAGTGATGAAACTTGATTTTTTTTTTTCATAAAAGGCTATTGCGTTGCGAGCTTTTTAACTTATGTGTCTTTAAATTTATTCAAGTTGTAAAAGTAGTTTGCACAAATATCTTGCATAATTTTATATTTATCAAGATATCAATATTATGTTAATATTCAAAAAGGCGCGCTTTATGTGGGTCACAAACTAGTACTACAGAATTACAGATGAATGCTTTGAACGTTCGTGATTGTATCAGTAATAGACTAGAGGGGGGGGGGGGGGAATAGACTGTTCTAAAAAATTCTTCATCTAAAAAGTTATCTGCGCAGTAAAAAATGATAATCTAAACAAATTAAATCAGATAAGCAATTCTGATCTCAATCAGAGAATAACGCTCAAGATTCCAACAGACGATGTTCAGTCTATCAACTAACTAACAATCTAACAACTAAACATATTACTTATCTAAAGATAATATTTGATTAAGAATCTTTATCCAATTCAACTATCAAACAAATGATCGTGAAATTAATGTACAATATAACCTAACAGATCAAATGATCAAACTATGGCTTAATCAAGATTCTTATGATCAGAGTCTTGATTTCGATCAAACAAACAAGTGAACTATGAATGAAT
The DNA here is from genome assembly GCA_001925005.1 of Drosera capensis. Classification (NCBI taxonomy): domain Eukaryota; kingdom Viridiplantae; phylum Streptophyta; class Magnoliopsida; order Caryophyllales; family Droseraceae; genus Drosera; species Drosera capensis. Next base: position 8,522 of record LIEC01000337.1, read on the forward strand.
CAACAAAGATGAAAGAAGAAATAAAGAACACATAATTTATAGTGGTTCAGACTCAAATCAGTGTTAACTAAGTAATTTGAAATTATCTACTCTTTCTCTTGTAAGCAGTACACTAAGCAAGGAGGGAATCTACACTATCTCCTAGGATCATAGTTCAACAGATTGAGTTTTCAGAATCACTTAAGAATACACACAACCAGATTTCAATAAATCTACTAACAATTAATCCCCACATGATCCATCAAACAATCTCAACAGAATGTCAAAAGGAACACACTCATAGAGAATGAAAATTTACACCAATCAAAGTCTTCACCATGATATTCCTGAGAAAAATGATTCTTGATGAATACTTAAGAGTTTTATTGATGAGGGGAGAGAGAGAGAACTTTGAGTGCTTGGATCTGAAGAATGCTTGTTTTCGAGCCGTTCTCTCTGTAGTCTTATGCGTTATATAGGCAAGACTTGAGGATTGCTCTCTAAACAATCCCGAACCCTTTTTCAAGAAGTCATATGATATGTTCTCTTTAATTCTTATAATAGGATATGAGTATTAAGACACTCTTGTGCATGATGTTCACATTATGGAGTTGAGCATTAAACAACACAGCCCGTGTAGCTTGAAAAACCAGAATCGCTACCCCTAGTGACATGGCCCGTGTTGATACAACATGATCCGTGTACCCTCACAATCTGAAAAATGGCTTACTGCCCATAATGACACGTCCCTTGTTGAAACAACACGGCTCGTGTTCCTTCACAGTCTGGAAAATGGCTTAGTGCCCAACATGATCATTCAACACGTTTAAAACTATAACTTTGTGTATACAGCTCCAAAACTTATTTCATAAAATTATAAGTAAACTATGCTACATAATATTTTAAGTGAATCAAAGTTTCTATCATGAAACCTTACCAATAATAGCATTTTACTCGTTAACTTTTATTTTTCTGTTAGATTAGACAGTTTTATCTTTCTTTACTAATCAGTTTATATTTCCTTACATAAAACTCCAAATCTGGATTTTTAAATTCTTTTGAAAACTAAAATTCAATATCTTTCTATTGATATAAGACTCGTTTTCTAACTTTGTCCGTGTAATTACAAATCAAGTCACAAATTTAGTTCTATAACCAATTTTTATAGATTGACATATCCATAAGTTGTGATTTATATCTTCAGATTCATAATTTCAAATCATGATGTATAAACTTCATCAGAAACTATCCGTGTGATGTTTCAACATATATTAAAATCAGAATTTATGACAAATTCTACAATTTTTCATAAAATGTCTAATCTTTCTAATCAAGAATCTCACCTCTCCTCATCATAACCAATGAAATTTAGCCAAGCTTCAACGGTCGAGGGCTTGAGCCATTCTACGTGTTAGTTGAAAATGTCGAGCCTTAGCCGTCTTGTTTCTCTCCTTGAATCAATGAAGAGGAGTGTGGTGGGTGAAGTGGAGGAGGAAGTGGTCGGGGAAGTGGAAGAAGGAAGTGGAGGAATTAGGTCGAAGTGAAGGAAAAAGAAATATGGTCGAGATTTGAAAATAAATCCCCATATATTTTATATGATGGGGTTTAATTTATCAGTAATTAGTATATTTTTGTCATAATCTCGACAAACACATTTGTATAATCCCATGAAATAAATTATGACGTTCAATAATATATAATTTTTTATTAATAATCTAAAAAATAAATTATCTTAAATTTTTCGAATGTGTAATGCCCCTCACTAATTTTGAAGGGACAATCTAAATAGTGGAGCATCAATTTACAACAAATTTCACCCTTTTATAAAGAGATAGTATGCTTGTAGCAAAACAAAGAGGATATTGAAGCTGTATAGGACACTATCTCCAAAACCCAATTATCAATCAACCCAAAAAGTCCATTTTCATTTGTATCTATTCAACCATAGAGACAAAACGCACAAAATTCCATTGATACAATGATGATCACCGCCCTTACGAACGTGTTCTCAAAACCCTCCCGACAACTTTCTTCGTCGAAAAATTAACCGTCGGCTTCTCTTCTTTGTCGATGGGCTCAACCGCAGACAACGTTGTTACCGTCATCGATCATTGGCTATCTAGAAACCCATCAGTCCGAACCATTTTAGCAGTCGTCGACATTGAGCAATTATCATCGTCGTCGATGATGGATCCAAATTTATCCTCAAATTCCCTTGGTAAGTCGAATATTAGAAACTCATTTTCTTTTGCTTGTTTGGTCATGAGGTTTATGAGGAGGATGTTGAGGGTTTGGATGGATTTAAATAGCCATGGAGTTTCAAACTCACAAGTCAGGTTAGGATTTTGATGGTGTTGTGATGGCAACAACAAGCTTGTCAGGTGTTGTCAGGTGACAGGGATTGATGAAAGTGAGAGTCAATTGAGAATGATATTATGGTTGACATTATGCATCGAGTTCATAATTTTCATAGTCATATGGTTAAGCATAGTAGTTGCCTATTCATGGCTCCAGCTTCCCATTTCAGGCATGAAAGTATTTTACTGGATTTGATGAATAAAAAGATTACTAACATGTGTGATCAAGTATGCTAAAATAGATACTCTATCAGACACTGAGTATCAGACTGTCATAATCAGAACAGTAAAAGTTCTGGGTAAAATAGCTGTCTTGAGGTCAGATAAGTCTTCAGTGGAAGCTCTCGGCAGAACAGATGATCTGGCACAGATAAGTCTTTGAGTTCTATAATGATCGAGTCTGAATCAGTGGGGCTATGAGTATCAGCTCAGTTGTAATCAGTTTAGTTCAAGAAAGGCTGTAGATTGTCAGCAACAGACCAAATAGGTTAGATTAGTCTTCTTGAGTTATCAAGCAATGCATCCCTTGTCCATGAGTGCAGATTATATACTTCTTGATCGAGCTGTCGTAGCCTGTATTGGGTGCTGTTCTCTGAAGGTGATGATGGAATTCTTTCTCGTTGTTGATATGGTTGAACCGAAATGACTTGAGTACCATCTTCATCAAACTTTGTTGTTAGATTCTTGACTGCTGAAGAAGGTGTTGTTTGAGTTTCTGTTGTGTTGTGGCTAAACAATCCTTGTGCAAGTCTTTTTGAGGGTGGATCCACCCTTGTTTGCACTCTTCCAAATGAAGAAGGTGGTGTAAATAAGATGTTCTCCAGGGCTTGTATGGCTATTTGAGAGGGAGTTGCTTGTTTGGCCTCAGCTGCAGCTTGTTGGAAGACTTCTGTATCTTTTATCTCAGTTGCAGTATAGGTTACCTCTTCTGCAGATGTAGTATCTTCTTTGGATATAACGACTATTGGATCTTCAGCTGTAGGCGAGTCCTCCTTTTCCTCAACGTCAGGGAGTTCTTCTAACATCAGTGTGTTTGGTTCTTGAATGAAAAACTGGATTTTCTGAAATAGCCATTGTAGACGTGTTGTCACAAAATATAGAGGTTTTAGAAAATATCATACCATAGTCTACAAGTTGTGACCTCATCCATAGTATTTGTACAGCACATCTTCCAGCAACAATGCATTCAGCTTCTGTAGTAGAGGTAGGCACAATAGTCATTCTTCTTGTTGAACCATGATGCTCTAGCTTGCTCCAATGAATTGACATGATCGACTTGTACTCTTTCTGTCAATTGTAGATCCTGTAAAATCTGTAACTGAAAAACCTATCAGTGTAAAATCTGATTCCCTAGGATACCATACACACAGGTTTGGAGTTCCTTTGAAATATCTCAGGATTCTCTTTACTGCAGTGTAATGGGATTCGTTGGGATGAGATTGATATCTTGCACAGACACTGACTGCATATTGAACGTCTGGTCTGCTTATAATAAGGTATAACAATGACCTTATTATTCCTCCATATATTGTTTGATTTATGTTCTTTCCATGTTCATCTTTATCTATTTTAATTGATGTGCTAATAGGGGTTTTCATATGACTAGTAGTTTCTAAGTCATACTTTTTAATTGTGTTCTTTAAGTACTTTGATTGATTTAAAAAGATTCCACTTTTTAACTGCTGTATTTGGAGTCCTAGGAAATATTTTAGTTCCCCCATTAAACTCATTTGAAATTTTGATTTCATTAGTTTTGCAAATCGTTCACAAAGCTTATCATTAGTACAACCAAATATAATATCATTAATATAGATTTGCACTAACAATATATGTCCCTTATGCTTCTTTAGGAACAGAGTGGTATCTACCTTACCTCTTTCAAATTTATTTTCACAAAGAAAAGTTGAGAGGGTTTCATATCATGCCCTAGGTGCTTGTTTTATTCCATATAATACCTTGTCTAACCTATATACATGCTCTAGATATTCATAGTCTTCAAAGCCAGGAGGTTATTCAACATAAACTTCCTCTTATAACTTTCCATTTAGGAATGTATTTTTTACATCCATTTGATAGATTTTGAATCCTTGATATGCAGCATAGGCAAAGAACATTTTTATTGTTTTCAGTCTTGCTATTGGGGCAAAGGTTTCATCAAAGTCTATTCCGTCTTCTTGTGAATATCTCTTAGCAACTAATCTGGTCATTTTTCTTCCATCATCATCAGCTGGCATTTGTTTTTGAGACTCTACTATAAGTGACTCTTCTGTAATCTGCTGAGGCTCTGTTGCAGATGACTTTTCTGTGGCTTCCTTTGTTGGTTGCAGATATTCTACATTCTGTTCATCATTCATATTAACATACACCACTGTATTTTCCTCATTATTTTTCTGTGTGTCTGTATGGTCAAACTCATCAAAAGATACATGAATGGTTTTCTCGATTACATGAGTTCTTAGATTTAACACTCTAAAAGCCTTACATCAAAATATTTTTTTCTAAATCTTTTGCTCAGCATTGCTAACTTCTCAATGGACGCTTCTAATTGAGAGTCAAAAGACTCATCTGTAGTAGCTCTTTATGTTGTTGTATGTTTTGAGCTCCTCATATGAGCTTTGAGAGAGATGTGTTTTTTGTTATAGTTCATTGCTTTAGCCTTCCTTTGCTCAAATTCAAGGGTGTAAGTGAACAAGACACCATAAAGGTTAGACAGTATAGTTTGATCCATTTTTCGGGACTCCCTTATTTCAGTAACCTTAGTGTCCCTTATTTCTGAATCTTTTGCTCAGCATTGCTAACTCCTCAGTGGATGCTTCTAATTGAGAGTCAAAAGACTCATCTACAATAGCCCTTTCTGTTGTTTGCATGTTTTGAGCTCCTCATATAAGCTTTGAGAGAGATGTGTTTTTTGTTATTCAAGGGTGTAAGTGAATAAGACACCATAAAGGTTAGACCGTATAGTTTGATCCATTTTTCAGGACTTCCTTATTTCAGGAACCTTAGTGTCCCACTGAGGAGTGAGACACCTTAGAAACTTTAGGTTAATTTTTTTAGGAGTAATATTCTCCCTTAAGTCTCTCAGCGTATTGACAAAATGTTAAATATATCAAAAAAACTCTGTCAAGGCTTTTGTATCACTCATCCTTATGAGCTTATATATGCTGAATATGAAGATTCAGGTCGTTCTCTCTAATCTGATATTGCTCATATTGTGTGATCTAGGTTTATCAGTTTATGTAATAAATGATGTTAATTTTTAATTACAAATATAAATAAATTTTCATTACTGATAATATGATAATATTCTTTTAAAAAATATTAATGTCAACCAATTTACGACTAAATATCTTGTACTCACCAATCTTAAAAGACCAAAATCAGATGTACTTGTAAATTTGACGACTATAAAGTAAATTTAGTCGACAAAAGTGACACTTCATAAATTACAAAAGAATTTTCAATTGAGGAATTTCATTTGTCAAATTGGTTAGCATCATAGGATACATGTCAATTTTTTATTAGTCGTCAAATTTGATTAGCGAGTGTTTTTAGTCGTCAGATATTCATAAAAGCCATTTTAACTTCTAAAAAAACTCATTTTTCGATTATTTTTCTTAGTCTTTAAAATTGGATTTTTCTTAGTCTTGAAAATTGGATTTTTCTTAGTCTTTAAAATTGGTAGTGCCCCTTTTCAAATCCTTGGACCTTGCAATTGTTGAGGCACTACCAATCCGTATGGGATGCAACAAGCATTGCAAATGGGTATCTCCAGAGTTATCCTTGGATTAAAAAGCAAAACTACAATGGACGTAATCAAATCAAGGATGGCTGATGAACTCTTTTCAAGAAATTCTTTGCTCTTGGGTGTGTAGGAATACTAATAAGACAGCCCACGAGATGGCTTCGTTTGTATCAGATTGCCGAATCTAGGCAAATGGAGCTCTGTTCTTCCTCAAAAGTAATAGAAACATGTTGTATCGATAAAGAGCAATAATTTGTTCGTAATGGGCCTAATTAAAAAAAAAAAAGTATGAACAATAATTACCATAGTAACAGGTAGATTTAGGGGTGTGGATAGTACAGATCGCTTCGGAATTTAGTTATTTTCCATCTCGTCCCAAATATTTTGATACTTAAAAATTTTCATCCTATCCCGTCCCATCCCATTATATCGATATCAGTTATTCACTTATTCAATTCGTGAAGTCGATATTTCAGTTCCATCAGTTTAGTACAAGCATGTATCAAAATTAATAATAAAATGCATGCACATCATAATCGAGTAAATGACAACTTAAACGCTGAGCAACTAACGGAAATCTAATAACAAAACATTGAGTAGCATACACATCTTAAGTACAAGAGCAACAACAAAACAGTGAGTTTGATGCCTTTAAATAACAAGCCAACAATACTAGTAGCAATAGCCTTGAGTACAACCGCAATTAGCAAGTCTAACATCAACAAAAGGAAGCTCATCAGTTAATCCAGACTAGTAGTAACAAATTTTAGCTTAACTTTATCTACATAATCTATAAATATTGTCACAGTTAAGTAGTTAAACATTAAACAATTAGATATTTCACAAAGATTTGGTCCAGTCCTAGTCATATTTCGGGTACGGCTTCTGATATATTTCTCATATCAAACCAATTTTTCGATTTTTCAAATTAATCATTTCCGTTCTGACCATTATGTCATCGGTATGAGTTCGAGACACTCGCATCAATTCGAATCTTGGTACGTTTTGGATTTTTTTGGGGGGAAATCTTGCCTTTTCAAATTATTTGGGATTGTTTTATGAAGTTTTTAATCTTTTGATGTGTTTTTGAGTGTTTTAAAGTCATTTAAAAACTCTTTTGATTGTTACTTACGTTTTGAAGAGATTTGAGATTGTTTTATGATGTTCAAAGGCTTTTTTATTTTATTTTATTTTTGAGGTTTAAAAGATTTGAGTTGTTCAAGATGTTTTTAGCCATTTCACGTGTTTTCTGCGTTTTAAGGTCATTTTCAATGATGTTTTGATAAATTTTTGTGTTTTTAAGTTATTTGATATTGTTTTATGATGTTTTTATCACTTTTCATTCCATTTTTGTGTGTTTTGAAAAGATTTGAGTTAATTTTATGATTTTTTAGTATTTTTCATGTGTTTTTGAGTGTTTTAAGATCATTTCATGACTGTTTTCGTTATTTCTTGGGTTTTAAAATGATTTGAGATTGTTTTATGATATTTTTAGCATTCTCATATAACGTGACTATTTTAAGGTCATTTCAAAGTATTTTTAATATATTCTTATTTTTTCGAGTTCTTAGAGTTTGTTTTATGATATTTTTATCAATTTTAATTCATTTTTATGTATTTTTAATGAGATTTGAGTTATTTTTATGGTGTCTTTTAAAATTTTTTATGTGTTTTAAGATAATTTCAAGATTTTTTTTATTGTTTTCAAATTATTTTTTAGGAAATTTATTTTTTACTTTCTATTTTTGTTTCATTTACTTTAATATATTATATTTTGATTAATGTATCATGTCATATATATATATATATATATATATATATATATATTATAATTTGTTATTCATATGTTCCAATTTAAGAAAAATTTGATTGAAATTTTCTCTTAATTTGACAAAATTTAATTTTTTTTTTCGGATCCTTGGTTAGACCGGACCAAGATTTTCCCCTTAAAAATTAAGTCGCCGTTCACAAAGCAACAGACTCACAGCAGCAGCGGACCGCACAACGCGACGGTGGCGGCGGCCATTGTGTGACCACGAAAATAGCAGCCCTAAGCATCCGTCGATTGTTCGAAACCATAATCTCCTCCGAGTCATAGCATCGATGGAGGGATTGAAGGCGTCGTTGGCGGATCTCGTGGTGTATCTTCACCCGTCGAAGACCAAATCCGTCTCCGAATTTATCCACCGGGAACTCAACTCCTTGCTTTTCAAGTAGGGTGTTCCTCCTTTTTTCCTCTTTATCCCTCTCCTATTCGCTTCATTGTGTTACATGTTTGCTGGATTCTGGTTTATAGTTGTATTGATTTCATTTCGCTTGATGATAGTCTCACGCAGAGTGCAACGCTGTGGGCTGGATTTGTATTGTCTTTGTGTTGAACTTTTTCTTAATTGTATCTATAATTTTTGTAGAGGTAGTGGAGTTTACCGTAATAATAATAGATGTGAGATGAGTTGGCAAAGGTCAGATTGAGAGATGAGTTAGTGGAGTGAAGTGTTTATGAGGTAGTGGAGATGAGTGGTTATTGAATTTGACAGTGGAGTTCGTTGAGGTTATAAGTTGAGTCATGAGCACTTCAGAAGGCACAGTGCTTATGAATAATGGTTAGACTTGATACTAAACCGTGAGCCATAAGGTTTAAGCTCAGATGGACAGCTCATTGGATTAAGCATTGAAAGTATTTCAAAAGATTTGCAGCTTATTAATAATGGTTAGACTTGTTGACTTGATAACATGAGCCATAAGGTATGGCTTAGTTGGACAACTCGGTGGGGTGATTATTGGGAATCTTTGTGGATGCGCTTAGATTCACTTTTATCAAGCAATCCTTTCATCTGAGTGTTTCTTTTGTGGTATTTGATCAGCTTATAAGCCCTAAAAAAAACACACCAAAAATGTTTAGAACATTTTTTATTGCATTTTTTTCGTGGATTTGTTTATGATAGTTGTTTAGTTTGTTACGAAGGTTTAGTGTTTTTGTTGTACAGGTTCAATGAAAATTTTGATGGGGTGGTATTGGCATATGAGATTGATGAAGTGATGGATAAAAGGGCAAAGATTCTTTCTGGGCTTGAACCGTATGTTGGGGTTAGATTGAAGGCTAACCTTCTTCTTTTCTCCCCCAAACCGGATATGTTTCTAGGTAACATTGGGAACCATTCAATCTCAATATGTGTAAATATGTCGTTGCCTCGTCGGCTTGTGTCATTGAGAAGTTAGTAGTTTTGACCGTCATGTGTGAGAAGTGCTAAATGCAAGGAAAAATCTTTCCTGAAATTCAGTTTTTGTCTAGACGATAGTTTTTCCTGCCTGGCCATAGCTCCTCACTTTTGTTTGTCTTGCCTTACTATCTCATAAGCTGAGAGTACAGAAATTTGCACATGCGAAAGGTTCTGAATTTTTTTTTCAAGCCTTCAAACGTTTTTGGCATCTCATGAATCATGATATTCAGAAAAGATTGAAATGATCACTTTAAGGATAATTGAACATCAGATTTAATTTATTTATCGTATACCTATCAAGGCGAAAACTTTTATATACTTTGTAAAATTTGCTTAATATACCTCCTAGAACCCTGTGCATCCATTTGGATTATAGGCATAGGCCTTGTTAGAAATAATTGATCTTTCTCGTTTGGTTTTGTATGTTCCTTGCAAGCCAAATCACATTATTGAAGGTGGGTTTTATGTAGTGTGCGTTGTATTTTGTTGGAGTTGACAAGATTGTTCAAGTTGATATTTGCTTTTTCTTCGTTGTTGATAACTTTCTTCGACTTTTTTGTCTCTCTCAGAAGGTAAAGTGGTGAAACTTGCTCGAGAGTCTCTGCACATCATTGTTCTTGGGTTTTCAGCTTGTGTTATCACTGAGGAAGACATTCGGGAAGAATTAAAATACAATATTGTAGGTATCAATTGGTTTCTCTTCATTTCATTGGAATGATATTTTTATATGAGTAAATTTACTTATGGGAAGACATCTGAATCTTATGCTGTGACAGAAACATGATCAGGAAGTTTTCAGGAGCAGATATCATAAGAAGCATGTGATCCGGGTTGGTTCAGTGATTCGCTTCCTAGTCAAGAGGTGAAATGTTATTACTTGATATCTGACTTCATGTTAGTTCTCTTTATTACATGTTAGTTCTCTGATTTCATGTCCTTCATTCCGCTTTTTTATTATTGCACTTCTTCATTGGAATCCAAGTCTTTTTCTTTTCTTTTTTTTCTTCTTTCCTTCCGCTTTCTTTCATTATTCTCTATAGAAAGTTTTTATGCTATCATATAGACCATGAGCTTAGCTTTGAACTGATCGAATCATGAAACTACTCTGTAGATCTTTCATTTGTCCCTTTGCTGCACAATAGTGGTAGTTTTCCAACAAAAAAAAAAAGGTTTTTCAAAGCCTTAATTTTCCTTATCGTTTGAGCAATGGTTTTTAGTGGGATATTCACTTAGTTATGCATGATATATTTCTTTTTTCTTTTTCTTTTTTTGTTATAATGCTTCAAGCTTCTAATTACGTAGTTACTTTTGGCCCCCAGCGATATATTACAAGCGATGTTTTTGTTACGAAGGTGGGGGAGGTTAAATCAACGTATATATTATGACTTTGATTTCTTTGTAGCTTCGATGAAGATGTGCTTCACATATCAGGATCTTTGGTCCCTGCTTGTACAGGAAGTGTGCTGTGGTTGGCAAACAATATGAAAGATGAGTACTTTCCCAACAGGTTTGTATGTTCTGGTAGCTTCTTATTTCTGATTAATAGAGATGTATGGTTATAAATTCTTTATTTGCATTTACTCTCCTTCAGGACTGCTGAGAAACAAAAAGAGAAAGAAAGAACGTACACTGAAAGCATTGCTGGAGAATTTTATGATGAGAACGTAGTGTCTTCCCACAGTGATTATAAAATGAAGAAATCAAAGAGACAAAAAGTTGAGGAAGTTTCTTGAAGTTGTCACGAAGGTTGAAGTTTCTTCCTGTATTTTGTTGTTTCACTGTGTTAGTTTTCTCTTCCATTCTCCCAACCATTGTAACCAAATCCGTGTATTTTACGAAAAATCTGCATCGTTAGCCAAAGTGAAACCATAGTTTCGTAAAATTGGCATATAATTCGGATTTTTGTATAATTCATGTATAATTCATATTTTTTCAGAATTTTTCATAAAATACGGAAAAAATTCAAATTTTTTAATTGTAACCAAAATATTTTAAAGCCTTCACACAAAATTAGGGTTTCTCAAGAACATTGGAATTCATTTTCACGTTTAAAACTCATATTAATATTGTATTCCGATTTTTTCTGTATTAATCACCGTATCGTTCTAATGTTGAATTTATCCTTATGTTTTTTTTCTCGATTTTTTCCCATTCTTTTCAATTTTTCCTGTAATTTATGTTTGACGAATTAAATGCGTATCCGAATTTTGTTACTATGCTCCCAATAGCTGCTTGATACTTTCTTAGTTTCTTTCGTGGATTGATATTAGCATCATACCGTCCTTCCAAGCATAAGATTCCCTCTAAGTAGAATCATTACTTCGAGATACTTGGAAGCAAGCCCCATAATTCTGTAAAAGCACACCTCATAGTTGAATAGTAATGCCTTAACCAGGTTCAGTTGCTTTAGTGCTTATCATGATAACAGCTGCAGAACATGTTACGCAAAGAATAGCCCATACACATTAACCTTATATGTCTCTCCTGCCATCCCTACCCATGAGCATCTGTGATGTTACTAGAATCAGCATTCTTCTCGAATCATTAGAATAGCCTGGGGTTTGGATTTGTCTCCTCTTAACTTGGATAGGATTAAGTAGTGTTGTTAGATAGCTTGCAACCAATACTTATGAGAAGTACTTTGGATTTTTCTTCGCATGAAATTACTTGGCAGGCCTAAAAAGATAGAAGAAGTATAGTTGAAAGTAGGGGCACTTGCTGCAATCATACGGATATCGTTTGTTGACCAATGTGAACTCCATATCAACCAAATGGCTGGAGTGTAATTATTCTTTCTCCTGTCAATTTTTTCCTGGGAGACATTGCTAACATGAAATCAGTTGTTTCCTAGTCGTATTAAGATACTTCACAGCTCCCGCTCCTTATTTTACCCCTGATTTCCTCTCGTATTTGTCTTTTTTGTCTCAGGATTTGCTGGGGTTGTCTGTTGTAGCCAAATTCTCTTTCAGACAATAGCGATCAAGAGGAACCGATGGTGGACTAAGGTCGAGTGGATGTATGCATTTTTGCAAGTTAAGGGCGATCCTTTTGGTGCCGGAAAGACATGAAAAAATGATTCTGTTGTTGTGTCATGTAGCTCAGTTATCCTGTATGGGTTCCTTGATGTTTGTTGTGGTGATTAGTGAACTATTATTTGGATAGTAACCCATTATTCACCATTAGTGGTCGGTATGACCTATGTGAACAAATAAATGGTTACGTTCTGTCTGAGATAATTTAAATTTTGTTGATCTAGACTGTAGAGGGAATTTATCTCCCTTGGTCGTTTCTTTTGTTCGTTTTTATCTGGGAGAAAGTGTTGATTAAGACCTGTTCGGCTAGTTTCTTGAGGCATTCTGATGGTTCGCTCTTGTTTTATTGTTATTACACTGGAAAAATTGCTCTGTTGGGACAAATGAGATAAAGTGAAAGAATGATGCATCATTATGCCCTGGTTTGGTTCACTGCTTAATCTATATTAGGGTTCGGTGACTTTATGGTTAGTCATATTAAATTATTGGATTTGTAGGTCAATAGTTCATATTGAAATTTTATTTCTGTATTAATTAAATAGAGAAATGAACATCTGATCTCAACCTTTAATTTCAAAATCTGATGTTATAGTCACACATAATTTTTTTTGTGGCTAGCTATGAACTCATTTTTTCCTTTATATTATCAAATTAATGAACATGATACATTTACATAAAGTAATTACTCCTAAAATACGTCTAAAATTTTGAAATTCCATTTAAGTCATCCAAAATTTACCATATATCCCAATTTAACAATTTTTTTTTAACTTTTCGTTAAACTTAACAAAATTTTTTTAAAAAAATTAAAAAACCCCATTTGTTTTTGAAAAATATAAAAAAAACACACTCAATTCTTCAAAATGTCAATTAAACCATCAAAATTATATTTGAAGGGTAAAAATTTTATTTTAAAAAATTTAATGTGTTTTGAAATCAGAATTTGTTAGATACTACTACCTTCATCTTATAATTTTTGTAACGTTTACAATTATATTTTTCAATATTTTTATGCGGATGGTTACGGAGTCTCGTTCCATATCAAATAACGTCTGATTTTCCAACATGTATCAAAAACTACAAAATAATAGCATTTTAGAGACTGAATATTCATTGAATTCGATCGCTAAATGGTGTTTGCCATCTAATTTAGGTAGCAAAATATGATCGCAAAAACCTTGATCGCTAAAATAATTAGTGATCAAAACCGTGGCAAATTAACTATCGAATGAAAAATGGTCGCTAATTCTACGACTGACTAATAAACATTCACTAAAAGATGTTGCGGCAGAAACGATAGTTAAATTTACGATCGAAATGGTCGTTAACTCTTATTTTTGATTTTTTTTTTTTTTGTTATTCACTTATTTCAATCGCTAAATGGTGTTTGTGACTGAATGTCGGTCGCAAAACCTTGATCTCTAAGTAAATTGACGACCAAAACCGTCACATATTAGCGATCGAATGGAAAACAGTCATTAATTCTGCAACCGACTAATAAACAATCGCTAAAAGAAGTTACGATCGAAATGATCGCTAAATTTTATTTCTTGTTTGGCTTTTTTTAAGCCATTTTTGCGATAGTTTTGGTCACAATTCAGTGACCATTCGAACACTAAAAAAGTTTCCCGTGTCACTACAAACTTGATTTGGCAGGTCCCTGCTATATACACACGCCAATCCCAAAATACAACTAAAACTAGCCTTCCATGCACCAACCTTCACAATCTGACATCAATGCATAAACTTTACAAACCAACATAAAAAAAACCCCCAAAATTCATATCGTTAAGAGTCATTTAACGTATATATAGACAATTACATAAAAATCATCATCCATCCCGAAAATGTATCATCAAACATATGAAAATGCACAATCTAAAATACTATAGCTTGCTCTATTAGAGATGGAGGTGATGGAGGATCCTCACGATCGTTCGGGTTACGATCAAAAGCGTTTCTTCCGCATTGTTGCATCATCTGTGATATCCTATCCATTTGCTCTCTTTCACTTCGTTCTGAAGCACCTTCATTTGGAAACTATCGACGGATGCAGAGACTCTGCTAATCAAGGAATAAACTTTCTGAAGATAGTACACCGACGAGACCGAGCCGAGACCATAGAGATATCCCTCATGCATCCAACTGCCTCTAGATAAGCCTGCCCGGTAAAAATATATTTCTGCACCGAAGTCACCTGAGTGTCGGGCTCTTGTGTGGCCAAGAAATCATCTATACTCCTTCTATATCACAACGAAAACAATTTTAAAAACAATGAGTTATTCAACTTTAAAAAACTTTAAATAATCTTGAAACGATTATTGGATTCGTAACGAAAAAAACTATGAACAAAAGATTGACTTATCGATTCTTCTTTCTCTCAATCATCACAGAGCACGATCTCATCACTAGAGTTAAGTGCTCTTATGCGTGTGTTGTATGCTCGAACACCTTATGCTCATCCGGCATCCTCTTCAACGTCTTAGTCTGTAAATATATTTTATGAATATTAAAAACTGACTTCTGACCTCAAAAGTAGATAACTTACAAAAAAGAAAAACAAAATTTAGAAGTAGACATCAAATATATATATATTATTTATTAGGTTTTTGGTCACATGGACTGTGGATACAATTCCTTGTGTGTGTTTCGTTTTTCCTTTACTTCTATTTTTTGGTGCTTGTTGGGATCAATTTTTGAACTCCTTAGAGTTCCATTTGGTATTCAATTGTCCAAACGACGTGTCATCAACCCAAGTGATGATCTCCCTTCTGAACGGTCTGTCTCGTCTTTTATAAAATGTCCTTGGCAGTTTTCCTCGTCTTGGCATCCCACTCCATCCTTACAAGCTTTGTGATCTCTTGTCTGCACCAATAAAATAGGACACACATTTAAAAAAACAAACAAATATCAAAAAAGTGTCAATGAAGTAAAAATCAATTTTAAAACACAAATTCAATACTGATGTTCTACTTTTTTTTAAAAAAAAAACTCCACATCTTCTCCCTCGTCCAATTAGGCATATCCTTCCAACATGTCAATTTCTCCCACTAACCGCTCCCAAAGGAGATGGAATAGCTTGACATCACACTATGATGATCAAACCTGAAGCACATAAAAATACAAGAATTATTGAATAAAAACAGATATATAGACATAAAAAATAAGTTTGAAAAAAACGAAGAAGTTAAATTATAGTCTTTAAATTTAAATTACATTTACATACCATAGTCTATCGGGATCTAACACCTATCATACCTTGCCACCCCCACCATACTCAATCTCCTTATCTCGGTAGGCAGATGAATGTGATGACGGTAGATAAGAAGAGATAGATGGTCAAGCAGCGGGTGATATAGGCGGAAGGGAAGCTGGTGATATGGAAGGACGAGGAGTAGGTGATATGGAGGGACAACGAGGAACATATGAGAGATCAGGTAAAGTCTGGTCCTTCTCGAGGTACTCATCCTCTTCACATCGCAACATCGTCCCTATATCGTGAAATCTAGACTGTGGCACATGATCAGTACTAAATCTCCAGCCTAAATTTTTTTACAAGTGTGTATATAGTATATATATGCAAAATTTATAAGTGGTTGCGAAGTTTATAAATTGATTTCTTATCTCGGCCTTGACCTCTACCACCTCTGTCACTAGTTCTCGAACTTGATCTCCTATGAAACTTTCTTGTAGACATATGCAAGAATAGAAAACATATTCAAAATTTATTAATGCTCGCACAAAAAGTGATATTTCTCAGATTAATTTCCTATAAGATCTATCATAATTACTTGTTAGTTATCATTAATGTACAAATTTGGGATCTATCATAATTACTAATGAGAACTAAAACTTGAAATTTCTAATAGAACAAATAAATCATTCGGATTATCGTCCTCATCCTCGTCTTCTTCCGATTTTTTCAAATTTTCAGATTCATTGTCGTCTTCTTCTTCTTCCTCTCCATCTCTTCCCCTTGTTTTATAAGATCTTCATCCTCATTCTTTTCAACTTTCTCTTCATCCTCATCCTCTTTTTCTTCCATTACATCTTCATCATCATCGCCAAACTCAAGGGACATTAATGAGACTGTTGTATCATTCATATCTCCTTGAAAAGGTACATCTTCGTGTTGAGCGTCAATCATCCCCTAGGGCTTTCATCCAAAACACAACCCACTATTGAGCTCTGGTAGTTAGACTTGGGTATGGAGCATAACACACTTGCAAAACTTGATTTGTTAAGATGAATGGATCATATCACCTCAGTATCTCTCTGTTTTATCAATTTCAACCAATTGATATCTCTCATGCACATTCATTCCCCTATCAGAGTCAAACCAATCGCATTTGGAGAGAATCATTCGATGTGATCTTTCATCCCCAATATATTACAACTTCACTATCTTCTGAAGGATTCCGTAGTAATCCTTCTCACCATCAATTTTAACACATATGCCATAATTCTGAATGGCTTTAATGGAGCCATGTGTGAAAGTGTCAAATAAATATCCATTGATGCAATATTGAGGATATTTATATACTTGTATGGTTGGTCGTGTCCTAAGGATAGATCATCTTATTTGAAACATCGTGTGATAAAACATGCACTCAACATAAAGGAATCTATAACACTTCATGCGTCCAACAAAAAATTTTAGTACATAAGTACAAAAAAAAAAATCACTCTCACATAATTCTAAAGTCACATGGGCCATGAATCCCCTTGTTTGCTCAATATCTTCTGACTTGATCTGAAACGCCTCCTTCTCATCATGTCTTATTCAAATAACCTATAATGACGATGAAATAATCCTTGTGTTATCGAAAAAATCTCTTGTCTAAATCAATTGAAGGATGTCTTTTGAAAATTCTTTTGAAATGACTTTTTACCTCTCACAATTAGAGAACAACTCAGAATTTCACAAAATGTATGTTTGGATGTTGTAAAAATCCTTCTCATTTAGAGTAGCCTTTTTTTCAAGTATTGTCACGTGGAAAATATCCCCCATATTTTGGGAACGCGTTCGAAAGATGTTATTCATCAACATCGTTGCCATCTCCACAATTGCGATGATGATATCGAGATTTAGTAACCACCTCAAGCCTAAAATATTTCTTCCAAAAATTGATATGTTCCTCCATAAGATACGCCTCATAAATAGAACCCTCGACGTGTGCTTTATTGTCAATCTTTTCTTCAAGTGATATAAGAATCTGAAAGCATGCAAATTTCAGCTTGAGTATGTTTCTAGGATATTTTGAGGTAAAAAAAATTTTGATCTATGGATTAATACCTTTAAAAAAGTTACATCCATCTATAGTGAACCGATCCACAAATTTTAGCCCAATGAGGAAGGTGTAAAGGTAAGGGCTCCATAAAACTAAAAAATATAGGATAAAACAGTCTTTCTAACTTGCACAAAATCTCATGAAGGTGCAGTCTCTCCAATCACTCCATATCTTCACAGCAAACAGTATTACAACAAAAATCTCCGAAAAATAAACTTAGCTCCATAAAAACATTTCACAAATGAATGGATTGAAATAACTATCTGAAGATAACAGGAAGCAGTCTTTACATGACGATATGACTATCATGGCTCTTTAGTCCCTTTAGACCCCATTCTTTCTCATAAACACTTCTCAGATTGGTGCATATCCATCAGAAAACCTCAACGTCTTGAACCATTTATATAATACCTTCTTGCCCCCTTTCTCAAAACATAAGAAGTCTTGGGCTTGACCATTTGTTCAACACCTCTCCTATTCCTTAACGTCTTGAAATGCAACTTTGATTGCTTGCAATATAGTTTGATGTCTTTCCTTGTTGTAACTGTGTCTTTCGTTTTGCCCTTTATATCCGTGATAGTGTTGAATAAATTATCAAACATAATTTTCTCAACATGCGTGAAATCTAGATTATGCGTGATTATTAATTTGTTCCAATATAGCACGTTCCAAGAAATACTCTGCTTGCTCCAATTGTCAGACACACGAAAATCTTCAATATTTTTCGAAAAAACACGATCGGGTATCTCATCCCCATTATACATAGGGGCTGGATCATCATAATCACTCCTATTTTTCAATTATCTACTTCTGTTAGTCCGAAAAGAATGATTGTCAAGTAAAAACATACGATGATAGTCAAACCATGACTGTTTTTTATCACTCTTCAAAATGAAGGATTTGGTATGCTCCATACAATAAGAACATGTTAATCTTTCAGCTGTGCTTTGTCCCAATAACATTCCATAAATAGAAAAATCACCGACGGTCTATAATAATGCAGCCCTCATTTGAAATGTCTGTTCTCGATGAACATTATATGTCTGCTCATCAAAAGTTCACAGTTGTATAAACTCATCAATCAAAGGCTGCAAATACACATTGAGATTTTCTTTTGACTTTTTGACCAAGGAATGATCATGGAAAGCATTATGTACTCAGTATTCATACACAAGGTCGGAGGACAATTATATGAAGTCAATATCACGGGCCAACATGAGTACTCGAACTCGAACTTACCGAAAGGAGCAAATCTATCCGTACATAAACTCAAGCGAACATTTCCAGGTTCTACAGAGAAGCAAGAGAACTCTAACCAGATGCTTCCAAGATTCACTATCTCATGGATACTACATCAAATCTTCAACGCTGTACATGATAGAGTGCCAAGCATCGTCTCAATACTATTCTTGATTGCATACAACCGTTGAAAGCTTGGAGTTACCGAAAGATATCTCAAAATATCTCAATATTATTTTAGCAACACGTTTGTTGCTGCTTTGCTTCTTCTTGTATCTACATGTCCCACAAATGGAACATGACTCCAAACCTGGCACCCCCTTTCCAAAACAACATACAGCCATGGGGACAACCATCTATTTTCTAAAAAGGAAATCGAATGCCACTCATCAGTCTGTTAGTATAGTACCACATTTTATCATCACGTTATCTTTCGGACATATATCTTTCAATAGAGCTACAATGATATTCTTTTCTCTATGAGATATGTTGTACTCACATTTGATGTCAACAACCTAGATACAACCTCCAATTGAGAGAGCTTGCAACCGGGATACAATAGTTCTCGTGCTATATTGAACATGTCAAAGAATTCTCTAAAAGCAGGCATCGAATTATCCTCAAAATCATACTTATTCCTTAATATGCGCTCGAAGTTAGTTGTCCCAAAACTATCTGTCACCATGTTCTTATAGGGATTCATCCCCATCATTTTCGATATTCACCCACTTCAACCTTACCATGAAAATTTCAGATTCAGTATTCAGGCAAAAAAACCCGATTGGTACAATGCAACCTCACATCATCAACCAATTGATAGTTCTTATTTCAACACTTCATACATGAACACTTGAAGTATCTAGGATAGTTAAACGATTGATGTTGAAGTTTATAAAATTATCGATATTCAGAACATACTTCTCACTAAAAAATTCGTCAACTATCCGTTCATGCATCCCAGATTTATCATGGAATCCATCACTCTATCCACAAAATTCAAGAATCATTACTATTTTTAGTATGTAAAAATTTTTTTCACTAAGATAAACTATGATTTCACTATTTACTTAGCCAAAATCTATCAAATAGACCTCTTTTTAGTTATTTCGGAATTTAAAAAAATCACTATATAAAATACATCTTTACGACATGAATAAGTTCATTAGTTAGACATTTTAGTTTTCATATTCATTTTAAAAAAATCAAGTGATTAGTAAACCATTCCAACTCCATTGTCCACCTCAATCATCAAATTCACTACGTAAGAATTTTAACTACTTAGGAATTTTACCATTTATGCATTTTAGTTTTCATGTTCATTGCAAACAATAAAATCCGTCCAACTCCATCGCACAAACCCTCATCAAATCATTGACCCCAAAAAATTTCAAAAATCACAACCAATTCATGAAAATCCCAATCAAAGCGATCATGGCCATTGACCCCAAACCAACCAAGTTCATCAAAACAACCCTAATTAACCCAAATCCATCAACGAATAATTATATTAAGTAATTAGCAAAACTAAATTAAAATCAAAACAATTAAATATTAGGATTTTAGAAATTATACATCAGAGCAAATTAAGGGTTAGGGTTTGGGAGTGTAAGGAAGGTTATGGGTGGCTACGGGATGGCTGTCGGATGCTCTCCGCTCGCCGATCGTCGGTGATGGTGGTGGGGAGAGGATAGGCTAGCGGTGATGGTGGGGAGTAGTGGCGGTGGTGCGAGGTTGATGGGGAGGGGGAGGGGAAGGTGGCGGTGGGGAGAGGGTCGCCGGCCCGGTGTGGTGGTGGTGATGGGTGGTCGTCGGTGATGGTGGTGGGGAGAAGTGACAGTGGTGGAAGGTTGATTGAGAGGGGGAGATGGCGGTGGTGGTCGTGCGGAGAGTCCCGGCAGGTGTGGGGGTGATGATGGGTGGTCGCCGGCCGGTGTGGGGGTGGTGGTCATGGTTAGGGAAGAGTGTGAAGGAGAGGTTGGTGGTGGGATGCGGTTGGAGAATGAAGGAGAGGGTGGTGGTGGGATCGAAAAAGATTGGGGGAGAAGTGAACGAGGATGGGAACTAGTCAAAGCTGTATAAAACAGGTAGCGACCGAACTAATTTTACGATCGTTTCAATCGTTTGGCGACTTTTTGTTGGGTCGTTATTTTTTTTTACAATCTTATAAAAATTCAGTCGTTGTATTTGCGATTGTTTGGTCATAAAAAGGATTTTTTAAATAAGAATTATACTATCATTAATATTTTATGATAAATTTATCTGAAATAATATTTGATCTTTATACGACATTGATCAAATTTTGTCTTAATAAAAACAAATCAAAATGTTACACAAATGAAGGAATCACAAGAATATGATCAAAATATGTATTAATACTCCAGATGTTTCATAATATAGATAACGTTTTGATTCGATATGTGGATTTATGTGTGTATTGAATTTTTGTGAAATTTGATGAAAATTTTTATTTGAGTAGTAATAGGGTTTACAATACAAATTGTGAGAGAAAATAATAAATGTATTATAACAAAATGATGATCTAATCGGTCAAAATTTACATGAACAACTCTAAGTGATCTAGTGTTTGTATTTCTTTCATCCCACTAAAAATACAATGTTAGATTCATGGGATTTTGTTGAGACAAAATTTAATTAACACGATAAGATAATCAAACATTTTACGTAAATTTATTTTGAAATATTAGTCATAAACTATTAATACTCCCTTCACCTATAATTTTTTCAACCGGATGTATTTTAAGATATTTTGTTTTTATTATCAGGGAAATTATTATTTGTAGCTAAAGACTAAAATTTATGATTTAATTTATCGTTAATAGAGAGAAAAGAAAGCATGAAATGCGCATAACCTCTTCTTCTACTAAGGGAGGGAAAAACTATTCTATTACAATAATGACCGAAAGAAATCCTGCGAGGATATCGTTAAAGCAGAGGGCCCTGAGCAATGAAGATAGGGAACTTGCCCATTACAGTAGCATGATTACAAAAGCATACTTCTTACAAAGACTAATCCAATTGGATATTTATAATGTAAAAAAATAATATTTAATTGTTATAAATTAATATATATATATATATATTATAATATGGATTATTAATTATATATTTTATGAGATCGAGTAAATATAATACCGTGAGAGTATTTTATGCCAAAACGTCGAAAATAGCTATTAGAATATGGTCCACCAAATCATGCAACAAATGCAGATGAGCCCCCTTCACATATAGGTCACATGTCACAAGTTTCTTTAAACAATAGAAGCCCAACTGCCACATGCAAGTTCCCATCACCTCCCCCCTCTTCGACCCCTATTCCAACAGTCCAACCCCACCCACAAAACGACAAAAAACATCTTCTTTTCCCTGCACTCAACCCCACACTCCCTCCCGTACACCCCAACTCCTCCACCGTCCGATCAAACCCCAAAACACCAACTAAACCCCATCCAACGGCTTATATCACGTACTCTAACCCTACCCACACACACACACAGCCCAATCCACACGCACAAACTCAACTTCACTCGTCCGCTCGCCGTCGCCATGGATCACGTGACCGGCACGTTCCCCGGTCCCCGAGGGCCGCGTCACCGGCGATCGCACTCCGACTCCACCGCCTTCTTCTTCGACGCCGATGCCGACGACGACGACTTCCTCTTCGACTCCATCGACATCTTCGGTTCGGCTGACGTGGCGGTGGCGGCTCTGATGGCAGTGGATCGAGGTTCGTCGAGGTCGGAGGGCGAGTCGAGTAGTGGAGCAAACAAGGAGATTGTGTTTGGAGGAAGTATGCATAGGAGGAGTGGATCGTTTGAGGGGGAGTCGATGGGGTTGGGTGATGGTGTGGTGAAGAAGGCTATGCCGCCGGAGAAGCTGGCCGAGCTCGCGATTCTCGATCCGAAACGAGCTAAGAGGTAGATGGACTCTCTTGTTTCTCTGTGTCAGACTCAGAGTTGTGATTTATGAATTCCGAGTATATATGTGGGAGATGATTTTCGAGAATATTTGACTACGTGATTCCATTTTTGAGAGATATGTTGATGAATATGAGTACTATTGACAGTCTATTTTCTATTGTTCATGTCTCAAAGAACGAATTTCTGTTTTTTAGTTCACTTCTGTATATTTCATGATCATTCTTTTTCCTGGTGTGTATATTTTCGGTGTTTAGCTAATATATAAGTTTGAGAAATGAGACTGTCTATTGATCTATAGTGATCACAGCATTAAAAGTGAATTTCTGTATGCTGGCATTTGTATTTTTATGACAGCTGTTAGATTGAAGCATCTATCTTGTGAAAAGATTGGAGCTTCATTGTTGCTATACTTGAGGTTTATTGACTAGATGAATTTGTGCTGGTTTGGTATGTATGGTGACCACCTTGTCTTCCAAGTTCTGTGCATTATAATGTCAAGAGACCGTGAGAACGTTGAATCCGTATGATATATGCTCTCTTGGTTCATCGGTCCAAACTAATTTGTTGGGTTCCATGTTATTGGATAGTGTAGAGAAATGGGACGAAGGAATTGGATATCTGTACCACTGTGTCAATAGTAGTTTCTCTGTGTGTGTCAGTGTGTGCGTGTTTTTCCCTTTTAATCAATTGTGACATTGAAATATATGGATGTTGTTTTTAGGCCTTGGAATTCTTCCATAAACAAAATAAGATGGAAATTTCTTTGTTTGATTATCCTCTGATTGAGAATTTTCTGTTAAACTGAAGTTTTTACAGTATGACTTCAATTCTTATGATAATGAATTAACATTAACCTCATTATTCATTGTTATCCTATTTTAGGATTCTTGCAAATAGACAAGCAGCAGCACGTTCCAAGGAGAGAAAGCTGCGTTACACTACCGAGTTGGAAAGGAGGGTGCAAACACTTAAAACAGAAGCTACTAGTCTCTCAGCTCAAGTCACTTTGCTACAGGTCAGGACTTTTTATGATATAGTGCTGACACTTGTTAATGCGAGCTGAAAAGACTTGAAACCTGCCCTTTTATCAAATACATGTGTACATTGATTTTATTCTATGGTCGTGGATCTGAAAGAGTATGGAATATCATATCCTGTCGGTATATCATGCTGCTACATGCTGCATTGCACCATTTGGGTATTCTTGGAACTTTTAAGATTTCACATAGGTGTGCCCTTGACTTATTGTCAACTTGGATTGAACATTGAATTCAAGGGGTTGCTGGTATAATGTAGCTTTCTTGTTCAATATCATTTTTTGGGGTAGCATGTGGCCTAGGGATCATTCTTCTAACTGAGTTTATCTTTCTTAGTTTCCATATTCCTCTCCTTAATTTATGGAATATGCATATAGTTGGTTTGTTTCTTTTCTTGTTACTTTACAAGCTCGTCTCCAATGGGTAAGTAAAGAAACACAAGAAATTCTATGCTGAACTATCGGCACAAGACTTCCTATTTAAGTTGTGAAGTTTGTTCTCCTTCTTGCAGTGTGCTCATGGTTAGATGAACTTTAGGGGCTTGGTTTAAGCTGTTGCAAACAGGAAAAAGGATGCAAGAGGAAAACAAAACAAGAGATAGTGGCTGCCAAAGTGCCAATAGCTGAAACGGGATTTCTAATTTATTTTAACTTTTTTCGGTCATCCATCAAGTGTTTTGTTTTATGATATGTGATAAGTTAGCTAAGCAAGACCAAAGGGACTAAACTTCCTTAAAGCTGTTTTTTTTTTTTTTCAATTCCTTAGCTTCTTGTAGTACGTATCATAAGCTATTGCTTGGCCTTTCATTGCTAATTGCTAGCTTGTGTGTAATTTTTAGAGCGTAATTGTTTAGAACTTGAGGAGCTCATTCGTCATTGTGGTTATTTTTGTCGAAACCATTGCTCTAAGTGGATTTTGTGGTTACTGGCCTGTTATACTCAATCTAGCAGATCTGCTTTCATCCTCAAGTAGGAAATGAGCTCTCACTCTGGTACATCTTTCTCATACAAGCTTTTGTGGATCTGCAAATCATTAGTATGCCCCTTCTGTAGATAATGGTTACAATTTGCTTTTTAATCATGTCTTCCATTTGTTATTTCACTTGTAAGTCAATAATGAGGAATCATCAGAGATAAGGTTCGGATGTATAGTTGAGTTGCACATTTCTTTTTATGTTGAGTATGTTGTTGCACAAAGTTTAAGATTTGTCCTGTGTGAAGACACTCAACTGTTCTTTGGTTTTTGTCAACATCGAAGACCATGAATCATGTACGAGTATTAGATCCTTTTGTCTTTTGTTCCTAGGTAATTAAGATCAAGTGTTGAGGTACTAACGGAAACAAAAACTACCTTTGAAACTAGTCTGCCCTTGTGGGATACACGAACAAAAGGAACAAGAAGCCTTTTTTCCTTTAGGGGGTCTATAAATACATGAGTAAGAAAACATCTTTCTTTTCTATTCTTGTGAGCCAGTGTGAAGAACAAAATGAATAGGATTATAGAACATGAGATTTCAAAACCGGCAGTCTTACATGAAATGAAATGGGGTGTGCAGTTTTTTCACCATTTTGCCAGCCTCTTCCATGTTCCATGCTCGCTTTCTTCTCCTGAAGAAAATTTGGTCACCATGTTTCCTGTCATTAGTTGTGTGGAAACTATGGTACTGATGGTTGAATTTTCTGTGATGCAGAGGGATACCAACGGGTTGACGGCTGAGAATAGGGAACTCAAACTGCGACTGCAGGCGTTGGAGCAACAAGCCCAACTTAGAGATGGTATTTATTGTTTGAGATGTTCATTGTTGTGTTCTTGACTCATACAGATACACTGTTTTACTTGGAGCTTTACACAACATAGCAGTTGGCATGGCAAAGGACTTCTCTCTCGTTTTTGGCGAAGAGTTACTAAATTCCATTTTTTTGTCGGTGTCTGCATGTGTTTCAGCTCTTCATGAAGCCTTGAGAGAAGAAGTTACAAGACTGAGGATAGCGACCGGCCGCAGCCCACCGATAACTGGAAATGGCTCGAGTAGAGGGTTGCCTCCCCAGCTTTCTCTTCAAGCACATGGCGGCGGCAATGGCAAGCAAAATCACCAGCTGCAGCAACAGGTTCACATCACTCGGCCATCTTCTGCAAGTAATCACCAGACTTCTAACCAGCAACTTGGGCCAGACTTCTCGGCAATTAATCACATGATTCAGTGAAAGGTGAAACTTCAAAGCAGCTTCGGTGTTCTACACCGATGTGTATAGCATCACTTTGGAACTGTATTTATCATCACTATTATGTGGTATATGCGATGCCCTATGTGAAAAGGAGGCTTGTTGTAGCAGTTGCGTAGGCTTTGGATTTGGGGTCACATTTCACCTGATGCTATATTTTGTGGAGAAAAAGAAAAGAAAAAAAGGAAAAGAAAAGAAAACCAATGTATTACATTCAAAAGAGCAATTGTTCCAAAACTAGCTCAGAAAACCAACCTCTTCGTGTATATCAGTATATGTGCCATTCTTGACTAAATATCCAATGGGAGTTTTGTACTTCAGTTTCAGATTTTCTTAAGCTTCTAGCATTTTGCCAGCATGTCGCGTTGATGATATGAATATGCCCAAGGCAGAGATATAGAATCCCAGTTTCTTGATCCACTTTTATTGCCTACAGTTCGAGGAAGGAAACAGTAAATATGTTCCAGTCTGAATTCCATGGCTTATTTTCCTGTGTTCATTTTGCTGTTTATTGGGTTCGTTCGGGGAGAACTATCTTGTTATTCTATGTTCCGTTGTTCTCTTTTTAACTTTGAGCATGCTTATGTGGGAATGGTGTTGAATTTTGGTTGGAATTGGTTTGAGTTGTTCATTATATAAGTTTATTTGAAAGTTTCTATGACGACGCCATTACTTTGTTTAAATAGTCAAGAAAAATGTGTGAATTATATGAAAACTATAAGTAAATAAGATCGCACAGCATAATCGACAACATAATAAATATAAATATGATCATTAAAAACTTCAAGCACAATATGCTACGAGTTATCATCTCATTTTAAATAATTAAGCTTCTACTCGATCTTGAAGCAAACTTGTTCCAAACAACGACAGTGTGTTTTTTTTTTTTTACATTAACGACAGTGTTGCAATTAAGGGAGGTAGGGAAAGGAGAGAATATTCGGGCAGAATATTCCAATTATGTTAAAATAAGAAATGCATTGTTGATTATCATTAATGAAAATTATTTAACCAAATTCATTTGTTAAAAATAAAAGTAACCTCATTCAAACAATTTCGAATGAGGGATATAGGGATTGATTTAAAATCAATCACGGTAACTCTTTATAAAAAGTCAAATAATTGTCGCTTCAAAAATAATTTAAAATAAAAAATTTAAATAAAATTAATTTTGTGAGAAAAACTGTAATCAGCATTACTAATTTTAGTAATCAACATTACTAATTTCAAAAATTAATTTTGTGAGAAAAACACTTTTCCTTTTGGAACTTAGGAGTTAAACATAATGCATGAGTTTTATCCCAATTTCGTTTATAAGCAATAGTGGAACTAGAGTTCTTCTTTAATGCCAGATTATCCGCGTTTTCCTCTACATCAGTTTGATTATGGGAAAACTCGAGTAGAAACGTATGATTCTCTTATTGGAATAAATCTCATCAAAACTGTAACCTTCATATCGAATTATTTAGACTAGATCATAAACGAAATCGTACATGAATCCATGAAACAAGTTTTTAATCCGGGATGGAGATCGCCTAGGGTTAGGGTATCATTCAGTTAATACACACATTAAGATTTCTCTCTTGCGATAGGAGGCTAGAAAGATGTAACGCATGTTCAATCGGGAACCATAACCTTCATATATATATAGTGGTTCTCAACCCTAATCAGCCCATCATCAATTAGAATCAAGACCGTAGGTATCTATATAATTGGGTCATATACTTTATAAGACGACATATTAGCTTACTTAATATTAATATCCGTAGGACCACTAATATTTGGGCCAAACTGCAAGATAGCGCATAACATACAATTAATCCGTATAGTTAAATTATCCATGTACATGTAATATGAGTCCATTATGTAAGGTTTAAGTTTCAACCTGGGGGGTGAATAGGTTGTTTCAAAAATTTATTCAAACTTTTGATGCTGAGTATTAGTTCTTTGCAGACCACTATTCTATGCAGACTAAGTCTGCAGATGATAGTTGATGATCTACAGTACAGAATTCAAACTCTTTGAGTTCTTTCTCTGTTTAGCTGTGATGATTTATTTCTAACAATTCTAAATATCAATGCAGTAAAGGCAATAAATAGACACAGTATTTATATTGGTTCAGACACTCGATATCAAATGATAATCGAGAGCTTAGTCCAGTCTTCCCTTGGTGATCAATGTAATCAAAGCAAGATACGAGTATCACTATCTTCTTGTTTGAGCTTACAAGAAACTTCCGTTTTACAAGTTGTCTAACTTGTACAAAAGATAAAGAAGCTAAATACTTTGCATAGATCCAATTTTTGGACTCTACTGCAAGATTTGTTCTTCTACAAACTAGTGACACTCTCTTCACTGTATCTTCACGATTTACCTTTCTTGAGTAATCTCTGAATTTCGGATTGCTTTGCACTCTTTACCTTTCAATCCTTATTGAACAACACTACTATAATAAGCCTCAACGGTTCCCTTTTAAAGGCTCAAGGAACGAACCTAAGCAGGCAATGTACTATTCCTAGAATGAGACTTTGCCACTCGTGTTCCCCACCATCTCGTTTCGAATGTTGGCAGTCTACTATCTCCAGAATTTATGTCGTTGCTACTTTAACTCAAATCTCCATTTGACTGACTCCAAACCTTTGACCCAACCACTAGCAACCATCCTCTGCTACACCCAGTCTACTGCTACCTTTAGCTTGCACTCAGTCTTTGTCTTAACCATAGTCTGTATCCCATATTGCAACCCCTAGTCTGTACCCAGTCTTTGCTGCAACTCAGGTCTGCACCCAGAGCTGGTGCACATTGATGCATTTTGTGTTGATCCTCGTCTACAAACTCAGTCCTAAGATACTGGAGACTTTGACATTCTTTTGTTTCTCATCAATGCAATAGTTATTCATTCAAAATGCTCTGTAGTAGTCTGCATCTGGTGGCTTGTATGATGCCCTTATATCTGCAGTCGGATGCTCACTGGCATTCAACTTAGACTGCACCTACCTACTTGACTTTTAGCCTAAACACACTTACTATATTATGTCTAATACATCTAAGTTTTGTTACATCAATTTCTGTACAAAATGAGGGATTGCACATTTCTATCAATCTCCTCCTAAATTGATGCTAACAAAAATTCCTATGTAATACAACAAGTACACTTTCTTATCTAAATGTTTAGATACATTTTGTTGAAACTAATTTCAACTTAATTACATTGTCTTTAAAACAAAAACAACATAATTACAAAAAGGAGTAATATAGTAATTTCAAGCTTACCTTTGGTGTTCCTTTCCTTTGCTGCACTTCTGTCTTCGTTCTTCCTTCATTTCTCTGCTGTGTTTTCGATTCCTTTCTTTGAATCTTTGTAGTGTCGTCTGCGTTCTTCGTAGGATTCCTCCTTATGATGCCTGGAACTCTTAGTAGACTGCTCCCTTCCTTGTTCAGAGGAACTTTTCCTCTTTGCTGCAGATGATTTCTCCCCCTGAGTTTTAGATGGGGTCCTATGCTGCTCAATTGCAGGCTTCCTTGGAGTCTTTTGCTGCTCTGCTTCAAATGGCTTCTCCCCCTTTTTATTAGAATTTAGGGTGGAGGTTAGTGCTTCAAGAGCAGTTCGGACGGCTTTAAGTTCAGAGAAGATGTTCCTTTGAACTACTTGCAGTTTGGTTTAGAGAAGACTGAATTTGGTGTCATTTATGCGCATATGCTCATCAATCTGCTTCTTGGTAGTCTATAGAGCTTCATGGAGCTTTTGAAATTCATAAGTGTGTTGGCCTTTGAATTTGTTGAAGTTGGAGGTGCTGTTTCTTTGATGTTGAAGATTCATTGATTTTGCTTGCTTCATCTGGTCAATGACACATGCTGCCAAATTTCTCAGTGTGTCTCCAAAGTCTTCAAAGGTGTTCTTTCTGATTTCCTTTTCTTCTGCTAAATCTTCTACGATTAGCTGTAAGGTTTCAAGTAGATCGTGAAAAGCAGTCCTGATCCATGAGTGCATACCATAGATTTCTTGATCAAGCTGACGCAGTCTATATTGTGTGGTTTTTTTTAGGGTGAGGAAGGGATTCTTTGGTCTTGTTGATGTGGTTGAAGAGAAAGGATGTGGTTGATGGATCTCTCCTTCAGTCATTCCAATAATGTCCCCAATCAGAGTCTGTGATTGATATGGATTGATTCTATACAGTGTCTTTGGCCCTTGGGGAATCAACTTTGATCTTGATGACCTTGTTGTTCTTCCTGCTCTGGTTGGCCTTTTGATAGGCAGTTTGTGTTTTGCCACAAACTCCTTAATCATTTATCCACTTTGAGCCTTCTTCTGCATCTCAATTTGTTTCCTTTCAGCAAGTAGTTGAGTCTCTCTAGCTTTCTGCTGTAGTAGACTTTCTTCTACTGCTTTAATCGTCTGCATGACTGTGTCAATGATCTTTTCTAAAGAAGGCCTTTCTTGAGTTTTTCCTTTCCACTACTGATGAATGGAATAATTCCTTTTGTTGTTGTTGGCTCTGCTGCAATTGGTCTGATTATGAGGGAGGGTACAACAGAGGTACTTTGAGCAGGTTCAGTCTGCAAGGATAACAGATTGGCCTCTATTTCCCTTAATTCATCATGGGTGTAGCCTTCTGCAACGAGGTTCTGTCTGAACTCAGCTCGAGGTCCTTCCCTAATCTCTTGAAAGCTCACTTGAGCATCCAAGATTAGGTTCTTCAAGTTTCATCTGCTCCTGCCTTCAGGAACTGAATTGCCACATTTGCATCATGGAGTGCAGCAATTTCTGGTACCTTAAGTGAGATTTTTGAGGAAAATGGCTCAATAATTTACCCAATCTATACTATTGTAGACTGCTCTATAGCTTGCTCAGTCCGCACTATTGCAGACTGTGTTTCCTCCTCCTCCATGGCGAGTAGCTCTACAGCAGGTTGATCTGACACAGTTTCTTTGTCGGAGGTTTGCAAAGGATTTTTCTTCTTATCACTCTTGGTTGCTTCATTTTTTGTTGAACTTTGGGGACTGACCTCTTCTTGATCTGCTTCTTTGCTGATCTTGTCTGTACTACAGTGGTCTGCTTGACCTTCCGTCTTGTCTGCATTTCTACAGGCTTTCGTGGGTGGTCTGTAGGTTTGACCACGGTCTGCACTGCTGAAGCCTTCCTTCTCAGAAAGCTTCAGTTTCTGTTTGAGAAGGACGTTGATTATCCTTTCAAACAGTGGTTGTCTTGCTTGTATGGCTTTGGCAAGTTAATACATGAGTAACTTGCCCAGTTGACTCTGGTTTTTGTAAGGATTGCACACATTATCTTATGCTGATCAGTAATCTAATCTTTACTGAATTCCCTGGAAATGATGACTACTATGTCTGCAAGTAGCTTGTGTTTTTTTGGCAAGAACTTTTTCATTATTCTTATTCCTTCGGTCCACCTTTCTTGGATTAACATGGCATGCCTTCCCAACGCCATAACGTCTGGTGGAATAATCCTTGAATCTTCATTTAAAAGGTTAAAGTATTGCGCGAAGTCTTCTGGTTTCACGTAGATTGAAATCCCCGTTACAGTAAAGGTATATGAGATCAGCTGCAGGTTATCTTTAACTTGCGCCTTTTTGATGAAGTCTAATACTTCATCATCATAGATCCTCCTTGTGTGTTCACACAGAAATTTTAGTCCAGCCTCTTCGATCAGGTCATTTATGTCTTTGAGCTCATTTGATTCGTTGCGTATCATATTGAAATTGAACATGACGCCAGTTTGCAGTTCGATCTTCCTTGTAGAACTCCTTTGAGATTCAGATGACTTAAGGCTCTGCTTGGATGAGCTTATGGAGTGTTGCCCATTTTAGAAAAGTTTTGCAAGAATTATTGTGATTGGAAATCGAATTAGATGGATTTTTAGAAAGTTAGGGTTTTTGATTTCTTGTAGTAGAGTGCTCATAAGATTAGAGAGAGAGAGAGAGTTTGAGCGTTTTTAGAAAGAAAGAGAGAGAGTATATTGGAGAGTAAAGTGTTTTTCTAATTGAAAATTTACAGTTTTTATACTCGTTTGGAAAATATGACTATTGGCAGTGCATTTTTATCCTTTATGCATTGTCAACCATTATTTGACTGTTGCGCATTAATTTAGGAAAATAATTATATAACGTTTAAAAATAGATATAGTTTCCTAAAATAGATACAGCAGATAAATATTGATTCTAGCCTACACTCTACTTATTGACTAAGCAGTAAAGTAGTAGAGCAATATTGCTAGTCTGTATTTTTCATAAATAATGCTAGTCTCCTTTCTACAAATGCAGTAAAGCTGTAAGAAATTTTGGCCAGTTTCAGTGTTTTAAATCAAGTATACCTAATTCTTCACGAAATTGAATAAATTTTCTATCATCAAGAGTTTTTGAAAAGATGTCTGCAACTTGTTTTTATGTTGGAATGTATTCTAATTTAATATGACATTTCTGTACATGATCTCTGATAAAGTGATATCTGACATCAATGTGCTTGGTTCTTGAATGAAAAATATCATCAAGATAGATTTGCACTAATACTATATGTTCCTTATGTTTCTTTAGAAAGAGAGTGGTATCTACCTTACCTCTTTCAAATTTATTTTCACAAAGAAAAGTTGAGAGGGTTTCATACCATGTCCTAGGTGCTTGTTTTAGCCTATATAATGCTTTGTCTAATCTATATACATGCTTTGGATATTCATAGTCTTCAAAACCAGGAGGTTGTTCAACATAAACTTCCTCTTGAAGCTTTCCATTTAGGAATGCACTTTTTACATCCATTTGATAGACTTTAAATCCTTGATATGCAGCATAGGCAATGAATGTTCTTATGGCTTCTAATCTTGCTACAGGGGCAAAGGTTTCATCAAAATCAATCCCTTCTTCTTGTGAGTACCCCTTAGTAACTAATCTAGCCTTGTTTCTGATGACTGTTCCATTTTCATCAGATTTGTTTCTAAATACCCATTTGCGCCTACAACTGGATAATTTTTTGGTCTTGGTGTGAGATACCATATCTTATTTCTTTCGAACTTATTTAGTTCTTCTTGCATAACATCTACCCAGTTTGGATCATTTAGAGCTTCACTTATTACCTTTGGTTCTATTTCAGATATGAAACAGGCAGACATGCATTTTTCATTTGTTGTCCTTCTAGTCTGCACAGATGTATTTTTATCTCCTATTATGTCATCCTGTGTATGTGTCTTAATACATCTTCCTTTGTCTTGTTTATAAGTTTTCAATTATTGTTGAGGTTGTTCTTCAGCCTCTGCTGCAGTGTCATTGTGTGTAGATGATTCTTCATTGTCTGTAGTGTTAATGACCTTTTCTGCAACCTGTTCATTGCATGTGTATTCCTTCTCAAATACATTTGCATCCCTTATGAATGTTTCTCTTTCATCAAATGATACATAAATTGACTCCTCAATAGTCTGTGTTCTTTTATTGTATACTCTAAACGCTTTACTATTTGTAGAATATCCTAAGAAAGTTC
Organism: Drosera capensis; assembly: GCA_001925005.1. Classification (NCBI taxonomy): domain Eukaryota; kingdom Viridiplantae; phylum Streptophyta; class Magnoliopsida; order Caryophyllales; family Droseraceae; genus Drosera; species Drosera capensis. The sequence continues at coordinate 42,062 of LIEC01000337.1, forward strand.
CCTCATTTGTCTTAGGATCAAATTTCTCTAGATAGCTTTTATCATTGTTGTGTATATAGGATATACATCCAAAAGCATGAAAGTATTTGATACTTGATATCTTTCCTTTCCATATTTCATAGGGGGTTTTCTTATAAAATTTGTGAATTGTGCATCTATTCTAAGTATAGCAAGCTGTATTAACTCCTTCTCCCCAGAAGCTTTTAGATAAGTTTGCATCAAAAAGCATTATCCTAGTTGCCTCTATGAGTGTTCTATTCTTTCTCTCAAGCACACCATTTTCTTGGGGTGTTCTAGGTGCTGAGAAGTTATGTTTAATTCCATGATCATTAAAGTAGACATCTATTCCTGTCTGATCCAATTCAGTGCCATGATCACTTTTAATTATGATAACTTCTATTGGTTTTTCATTTTGAATCTGTCTAAGGAATCTTGTTACCAGACTACAAGTTTCACTCTTTTTATGTAAGAACATTACCCAATTATATCCGGAGTAATTATCTACTATAACTAGTGTACCTTTTTCTGTTTATGCTTTCTACCTCAACTGGACCAAAAAGATCCATATGTAACAATTCAAGAATTCTAGTTGATTTTGAAAAGTTTAAGGGGTTTAAAGATTATCCTAGTCTGCTTTCCTTCTTGACATGGTCTACATAGTTTATTGTTTTTGAATTTTATTTGAGAAAGTCCTCTTATTAGGTTTTCTGAGGATAATCTGACTATAGTTTTGAAATTAAGATGAGCTAATCTTTTATGTCATAGGTAGTTTGTATCTTCAGCTTCTTTGGTATAGAAACATGTTATTTCTTCTCACTGTGTTGAATCAAAGTCTACTGCATAAATGTTTCCTTTCCCTACCCCTAGTAATTTGACTTCCTGTGTGTTTTTATCCTTTGTTTGGCATTTTTCATAAGTGAATGACACATCATAAATTTTATCACACAGTTGACTAATGGATAGCAGGTTATGTTATAAGCCTTTAACATAAGCAACATCTTTAAAGATTAATGAACCTGTATCAAGGGTTCCATAACCTTTAGTTGTACCTGCCTTTTCTTCTCTAAATATGACAAGAGGTCCTTGGTTTTTTCTATAGTTTTCAGGATGGATTTGTTCCCTATCATGTGTCCTGAGCATCCACTGTCCAGGTACCATATGCCCTTTTTTTTCCTGCGTTGAAAACATATAGAGCTTGTACATGATACCCACTTATATCCTCATTTTTTAATCTTTGGAACCCACACTTGAATTATCTTCTTGTGAGCATTCCAGCATTCAAAGGACTTGTGGCCAATTTTGCCATAGGTAAAACAGTAGACCTTTGGTCTTGTGCTTGTTAGTGGTCTGCTCCACTGTGTCTGCTACAGTTGGCATGAGTAGATGTATCTCAAGTATGGTTTTTTTCCAAGTTGTTCTGGAGATTCTCTTCCATGCTAAGTAGTTGGGTGGTTGCTGAGCTTCATAAAGCCTTTCACTGAATCCTTTTGTAAGATTCTTGGCCTTTTGCATTTTATGATAGACTAATTCTGGTGTTCTGCTCCAGCCCTTTCTGGTTTGAGCAGTAAAGGTATTTTTTTGAAGTAAAGATCTCTTTTATAGACTATTCTTTCCTTTTGATTCTTTCTGTGTAGTGGAGCTTTTGCTCTTTTTCATATTTTGTACTGTAGAGCTTTTGCTCTTTTGTACACCTATTGTAGTTGAGGTCTGCCTCTTCTGCATGTTTAATGTAGTTGAGGTCTGCCTCTTCTGCAAAGTTTTTGGAGTAGTCTGCTTTGCTTCCTTGGTAAAGACTTTCTTGTCTGCATTGTTGTTCAACTAGTCATTATATCATAACCTAGTTTTATCATGAGAGGATTGACCTGTGCTGAGTAATTTTTGCAGGCACAAAGTCTTTCCATTCCAAGTATCTACTTGCTTTTGAAGCTCAGTGTTTCTCAAGATAAGTGTTTCCACTACTGCATTGAGAAGTTTCACTTTTTTATCTTGAGCATGGATTAGACTATTGTTAGTCTTTTCATCTGTTGAATTGCATATCTCTTTGAGAATTGCAATCTGCTTAAGATTTTCTTTATTTTCCTTTAAAAGGGAAATAAAGTTCTCAGAGGTTTCTTGAAGGGCTTCCTTCAATTCCTCTATGATGGCATCTGAGTCAGAGAGATCAAATACCTGCTTTTGTTCATCTTCCCTTGACATGAGATACAACTGAGCATTTGATATGATATCTTCATCATCAGAGTTTGTGTCACTCCATATCTTTGTTTCATAAGCTTTGCCTCTTTCCTTTCCTCCAAAGGTACCTTTGTGGTCCTTCTTGAACTTTGTTGCATATCTTTGTTGCAGATGAATCTTGTGTTGGTCGTCTGTAGTTTACAACAAAGTGTCCTGGTCTGTCACAGTTGTAACAGACTTCCTTTTCTACATCCTAGGTTTTTGAAGGAAAGTTCTTCTCTTGAATAGCTTCTTGAATTTCTTTCCCATCAATGTCAATTCTTCAGATAGACCTTATTTACTTGCAGACGAGGTATCACTGGTTTCCTCCTCTTCCATGGATTTCCGAACTCTTTCTTGAGTTTTGAAGGCCAAGGTCTTGCTCAATTTCAAGATTGTAGGTATACAATACACCATATAGTTGAGTCAAGGACATCTTTGTTAGATATCTGGATTCTCTTATGGTAGTAGTCTTTGTGCTTCAGATTTCTCCAAGAGATCTCACAAACTTTAGATTGATTTCCTTGGTTTCGAAAGTTTTTCCCAAAGTTTTGAGATTGTTGATGAGAACATTGAACCTTTCATAGAAGGTAGTCAAATTCTCATCAGATCTCATTGAGACCAATTCATATTGTTGCATAAGATCATCCTTTTTGTTTTCCCTGATCTCATTGGTTCTCTCATTTCTTAGTAGTAGAGCCTCTCGTGCTTCCTTTCCTGTGGTCGTATGAATCACTATCTCAAACATGTTATCATCAATTGATTTGAATATTTGATTTATCGCTTTTCTATCAACCATTTTAGATCCCAGTCCTTTCTTGGAATATGAGGTACTTCTCTCATTGGATCCTTTGGATCTGGCATTATTGGAATATGAGGTCCTTCCAGTACAATGTGTTGCATTCTTTTATCTATTGACTTGAGATGTGCAAGCATTCTCAGTTTTTCAGTGGTTGAACTTGTCGAAGGAGCATGTTGGAGGTTCTTCACTTTTAGGACATTTGAGAAACTTTGGTGGTGCCAATTTTCTTCACAGAAACAAAACTGTTAGTAACTTCTTTGCAATTAATGACCTTTCTCTTTCCACAAACTGTTAAGTCTGGAAAGTCAGGCTCTGATACCAATTGTAAGGTTCAAGTTTCAACCTAGAGAGGGGGGAGGGGGTGAATAGGTTGAATATTAGTTCTTTGTAGACCACTGTTCTATGCAGACTACCTAAGTAGTCTGCAGATGACAATTGGTGATCTGTAGCAGAGAATTTAAACTCTTTGAGTTTTTTTCTAACAGTTCTAAATGATACAGCTATAATGACAGCTATGATGATTTGTTTCTAACAGTTCTAAATATCAATGCAGTAAAGACAATAAATAGACATAGTATTTATACTGGTTCAGACACTCGATATCAAATGATAATCAAGAGCTTAGTCTAGTCTTCCTTTGGTGACCAGTGTAGTCAATTCAAGAGGTGAGCATCACTATCTTCTTATTTGAGTTCACAAGAAACTTCCGTTTTACAAGTTGTCTAACTTGTACAAAAGATAAAAAAGTTAAATACTTTGCATAGATCCAATTTTTGGACTCTACTGCAAGATTTGTTTTTCTACAGACTAGTGACACTCTCTTCACTGTATCTTCACGATTTAGTTTTCTTGAATAATCTATGAATATCTGATTGCTTTGCAGTCTTTGCCTTTCGATCCTTATTCAAAAACACTACTACAATAAGCCTTAATAGTTTCCTTTTAAAGGCTCAAGGAACGAAACTAAGAAGACAACGCATTGTTCCTCGAATGACACTTTGCCACTCGTGTTTCCCACTCTCTCGTTTCGAATGCTGGCAGTCCACTAACTCCAAAATTTGTGCCGTTGCTACTTCAACTCAAATCTCCGTTTGACTGACTCCAAACCTTTAACCCAACCACCAGCAACCATCCTCTGCTGCACCGAGTCTACTGCTACCTTTAGCTTGCACTCAGTCTCTGCCGCAACCCTAGTCTATATCCCATACTGCAACCCTAGTCTGCACCCTGTCTCTGCTGTAACTCTGGTCTATACCCAGATCTGTTGCACATTAATGCATTCTGTGTTGGTCCTCGTCTGCAAGTTCAGTCCTAAGATATAATCAATATAATCAATGACATGGATCAAGTATTGGTGTGTAGCATGGAAATAATATAAAGTATGGTCCGAAATAGAATGTCTATTTCCAACTGGTCCACCTTAAACTTTATCGAGATCAATCTCAAAACTATAAGAGTACATGAAACATTAAAACTATAGATCTCTAGATACAACATTAAAAACTTAATCAACCAAATATATTTTGACATCATATAAACACTACAAAACAAAGTTCCACTAAAATCAATAATCCTCAACTGATTTGGCATCCATATGAGCAACATGCCCATGAAACACTTTGGGTGGCAATCCCTTAGTGAGCAGATCCGAAACCATGGAGTTAGTACTGATGTGCTCTATGGACAATTATCTTTTCTGTACTATTTTTTTCACAGCTCGAAATTTGACGTCCATATGCTTTGCATTGGTCAAACTGCTGTTGTTTTAAGCATAAAGGACTGTTGATATGTTGTCGCATAGTACCTTGAGTGGCCTTTTAATGCTATCCACTATGCACAGTTGAGCAATAAAATTTTACAGCCATAGTCCTTGATTGGATGCCTCGTAACATGCTATAAATTCTACTTTCATGGTGAAAGTAGCTATAAGAGGTTGTTTGATGTTTCTCCAAGAGATAGCTCCTGCAGCAAGCATGTAGATATAGCCTGATGTAGATTTCAGACTATCCTGACACCCAATAAAATTGGAGTCGGTATATCCAATGATCTCAAGCTCATCCGACCTATGATATGTGAGCATGTGATCTTTTGTTCTTTGTAAGTATCGCATGACCTTTTTGGCTGCTTTCCAATGGTCTATTCTCGGATTGCTGAGATATCTACCTAGTATCCCAACTATGTATGCTAGATCAGGTCGTGTGTAAATCTGAACATATATTAGACTCCCCACAACCGAAACATAAGGTGTCTTCTCTATTTTCTTGATTTCAAAACCATTCTTTGGGCACTGATTGAGACTAAATTTATCTCCCTTAGCAATATGGGTGTCACTGGTTTATAATCCTGCATACCATATCTCTTAAGAACTTTATCGATATAGCCCTATTATGAGAGTCCGAGAACACTTTTAAGGCGGTCTCTATATATATGAATTCCTAATACAAAAGAGACGTCACCAAGATCTTTCATTTCAAATTTCTAATAAGCCTATATCGTTGCTGGCAAGCAGTATGTCATCGACATATAAAACCTGAAAAATATGCTTACTCCCACTGAACTTGTGCTATATACATTCTATATTTGGTTCAAAACCAAAGGATGTAATGACATTATGAAACTTGTGATACCACTAACGGGAAGCTTGCTTGAGCCCATAGATGGATTTCTTTAATTTGCAAACCATTTTCTTTGTATCTCCAAACAAAGTTTTTTGATTACTGCATATAAATTGTTTCTTCAATGTCACCATTAAGAAACGATGTTTTAACATTCATCTGATGAAGCTCAAGAGCAAAATATGCCACTAGTGCCATTATTATCCTGAAAGAGTCTTACGATGAAATCGAAGAGAAAGTCTTTCGATGACACCTTGGGGCAATGGGATAAGATCCCAAGCGTCAATGTCACTCATGGACTTAATTTCATCGTTCATGACACCAATCCACTTTTGAGATTTAGAACTTTCCATGGCGTGACGGAAATTGACACTTCATGTTTTTGAGATTGTTGAGTTTGATCCTCATTAATAATATCAGGAATTTGATTAGGGAGAATATCAAGATTGCCTTGAACTGGAGTTGTTTCGTGATTCTTGTCAGGAATGACAACACTCTGATCATGATTAACAACAACTGAGGGAACATACACATGTTTTTCCTCAAAGACAAAATCTCTAATTTTATCTCCCCACCTCCCAAACTCAATATCCTCAAAGAACCGGACATTACCCGTCTCAAAAATAGTTCTTGAAGTGAGATAATAGAACTTATACCCCCTACACATTTCAGAGTACCCAACAAAATAGCTAATAATTGTTTTAGAGTCAAGTATCTTTTTATTTGGTCTATAAGGCTTTGCCTCATCTGGACAACCCCAAATATGCAAGTGCTTTATACTGGGCTTTTCCCCAGTTCATAGTTCATATGGGGTTTTAATTGTAGCTTTAGTTGCAACTCTATAAATTATATATGATGCCTCTCCCTAGAGTGACTGGTAAGATAGTATGATAAATCATGCTCCTCACCATGTCCTTTAATATTCAGTTTCATCTCTCAGCTACACCATTCATGCTAGGACTACCTAGCATAGTGTATTAAGGAATGATCCCACACTCCCCTAGGAATTTAACAAATGGCCCTGGACGTTGTTCACCTAAACCATCATATCTACCATAGTATTTACTACCATAGTTAGATCTAACGGTTTTAATCCTTTTGCCTAATTGATTTTAAACTTTGACCTTATATGATTTGATCACGTCTATTGACTGGGACTTTTCATGGATGAGATATAGATACCCATAACGAGAGTAATCGTCTATGAATGTGATAAAGTATTGTTGACCATTTCTACACGGTGTAGGAAATGCATAGATACTCTGGAATTACACGTTTCATGATCATAAAACTCATGCGATTTAAGCATTCATACTTCTCCTTCTCCCTCTTTTCATCATGGATAGATGTATCCTTAAGAGCAGCAGATCGCTCAATCAGAAATGCAAGGTCGAGAACAATCATTGCGTTCTCTTTCAATTCCTTAAAGTTTGTGCCGTTAAGCACATGGATACTGTTAATATTTGTAGATATTATAACAGTAAAAGTATTGACTGAAAAGAATAAAAGATAATATAAACAACAAGCTCATAATTATTACTTAAATATAACTTTAATTTTACAGATTCAAATAATGACAAATTTCATTATAAGATACCTAGCACAACATTGATTTTAATCTTTGGAGAGAAAATCAACTTGCAAGTGGTACTCTTGATGTAGTAATCAAATATTGACAATAAAATCCTGTCAAACATTAAGTCTTTCTTTGGATCGACTTAACATTCAAATGAAAAACCTAACAATTGTCACATATTTATTACCACAAGTACGTTTTAATTCCAATCAAATAATAACTTTCTTTTGAACCGATTGCTAAACGCATGCAATTCAAACTCACACCAAATATCTTAATATTTTAGATTAATCAATTTACAATTAATATTGTTTCAATTAACTAATCTAGAATATTTAGACATACAAAAAAGTTGTATATAATATTATTGCAAAGTATTGAATCTGAATCCAAATCTTACATATATATCATTTAAATATTTAAATGAAAATAAATCTGAATCCGTAATTTTACTTGTATACCATTTAAATATTTAAATGAAAATAAATCTGAATTTGAATCTGAATCGTATCTCAAAATCTTTTGTCAGGAAGATAAACTCGATTTCCAACACAGCATAGTTTGGTGGCAAGTCCAGACTCCGGTGGGGGTAGCTCAACCCAGATCGGCAAAAGGGCGTATTCCCTCTATCATACGAAACACAAGAAGACACACAAAGTGACAAGCAACAACTGATCTTACATGAATTAGCTTCCAAATCTTTTCTTGCTGTGCCTGCAAGTCGAGAGCTAAGAATATCAAAATTTAAAAAAAATCTTCTTGATCAGGAATAGCAAAAGAGAACTCCGGATCATTGTTGTACACGGAAGAAGGCAGGTCTCTCATGCCTCTGAACCAAGAAATTCACACTTGTCCGTGGCCACCTTATCCAGATGCTTCGATACAGTGAATAACACTTTCTCAAATCAGAACTGTCCGAAAATAATGCAAGCCCTATACTTCCCAAAAACTCATCTTCCATTTCGCATTTCTATATATTTCATATACAAAATTCCGTTAAATAACATGATACAACCAAAAGGACCTGCAGCGAGGCGCTGTGATTACGTTACAAGGACTACAAGACCGACATGACACTGTTTGAAGATTCTTGTCTTGAAGAGGTGGATGCTGAAAGGGATTCATTAAGCCTACTCCGGCCAAGGATTCTCACCGGTTTGATGAGCTCATCAAGATCCTGTGGCAAAGCACAAGAAGGTTCATTCTCATTCAAGCTTGATGGATCGACTGATTCTTCGTCATCTTCCCCAACTTCTTCATCACTGACATCAAGCCTAATGTAATCCGCGTATCTTCCTTCCGTTGAAAATATATCGTCAGAGCTCTTTGGAACGATTAGTTTTCTAGGGAACGAGGAATTCAGGTCTAGAAAATTCGCATCTCCAAGTCCAAAATAACGCCCCCAGGAGTTCTTCTGATCCTCAAAACTTCTCCTCTTGCTGTTAACCTTGCCTCTTCTTGGATGGTAAAGCTTGCATTTGGGCTCATCTAGACAGCTACCAGTTGCTTCAAATGCTGGGCAGATGTAGCTGTGCTTCTTCCGGCACTGCAAGTGTGCACATAATATTTTTTCCCCATGTTCAATCAGTGGGAGATCTCAATTGGAAACCCCAATACCACTCATCTTTCGACAATGAGTCTGGTTCCGAGCTCTTTTCTTTTGGGGCTCAGGTGAGGGGGAGGGATATGGGAGAAAGTAATGGAAAGAAAACCAACAGGAAACACACAAATATGCACAGAAAATCAGGGAACAAAGCAGCAGCAGCAGCAGCAACAGCAACAGAGCACATATCCTATCTTAAACAAAAATGCATTTGTGCTCAAACCAAAGCTTTCAGTTTAAATTGCAAAATTCCGAGTAAACAAGTTGCATATTAGACCCTATCTTAAAATTTATGCTATAACGCCCGCACCTTTTGACACGTAGTCTGGTTCTGAGCTCTTTTTGTTCGAGGCCCGAGTGGGGTGAGGGATATGGAACAAAGTAATGGAAACTAGAAAGAAATCTAAAGGGGCTTATCCTAAAATGGAAAATAGAACATGACAACCATCTTGTTTGTACGAGTGGCAGGGAGCTCCGCCCTCACTACAAAAGGTATCAAGTTTGACTATTACAAATGAAAACAGCATATACTAGGAAAGCTTTTGTCTCCTTGTGGGTCCCGCACCGATCGCAATAAAAGAAGAATTAAAAAAGCCTGGATCATTTATTTTTCCTTTTTTGACAATAAATAAGCCTGGATCTTTTTTGCTATGGATATTGAGTAGTTTAATAAAATGAAATCATATCACTATAAACAGAGCTTCGATCTAATGTAGATGCATATGAGTTGGGGAAAAATGAAAAGCTAAGGATTAAATCTACCATGGCAAGTACCTCATTCCCATCAGCGCAGTATCCCTTCAGAAAGTTCTCGCAAATGCCAGCTTTTGGATTTACATTAATGTGCCTATACGGGCAACTTCTATTAGAGCACATACCTGGAAAACAAGAACCCAAAATGTATATTAATATTATGTGCCGTTCGTCAACCTACACAAAAGATAAAGACAAGACCAACCCTGCAAGAAAAAGGAACAATCTGGCATTCTCTCAGGTATAACCTGCACAGGAAAACCCCAATCAGCCGGCATACATAAGCTAACAAAAGATAATAGCAAATGATGGTTTGAACGATGGTAGGTTCAAATCAGTGGTGAACCTGATGAGTCAGTGTGCAATCCATGTCGAAACATATGCCATTGAGATACTTAGTGCAGACTGCAATCTTGGATGAATCATGGATGTAAGGGCACTTTCCTTCACCCTTGTTGCATTTTCCGAACTTTGTAAAGAACAGGCAATACTTCTTTTTCTTAACCAAGCGCATCCTGGCGGTATGTAAACTCCATCTGACTTTCTCACTTGCCAATATGCGTATGCGTCTCTTAGGATCTCTAATAAGCTGATTCCCATTGCCAACTTGAACATACCTAAACACCAAGGAAACAGCTAATTACTGTCACCCATATCCCTAGAGACAATTTCTTGTAGCATATAAGCATAATGTGAAACTTACTCATCGTTGCCGATTAGCAGTCTTTTAGGAACATAAGGTTTCCTACCATGTTTTGAGGTGCTTCCAGCATCTAAGCTCATTGTTTCCTCATCTATAGGACAAAAAATGAACCCACCTGTGATGAATGAAAAGCCAACACAAAGTCCCGAAAAAAAAAAAAAGGAAGGAAAAAAAGAATCTCTTCTATTCGTCATGTATTTACTATAAGCCTTGATAGTAAGTTGCAATCAGCAAGGATCCTGGTATGTTTGGTAATCAGTAAGTATTTACTGTTCAGTGTGATGAGACACTGCATAAGTACAAAAAAACATTTCCTGGACAACGGAGAGGCTCCTTCAGTAAAAACCAAAGCTTCCCGTACTATTTGGTTTGTTTTTCAGCGATCCAACAGCTGGGTGGTTCATTGCTAATCCAAGGTCTGGTAATGTAGCTTTAATGGGAAGACTTGCCAAAGAACATAATATAAAGCATAATCTATTGGTCAGCATCAGACATCAAACAATTAGTGGGTCAAAGAAACTAAATCATGTCCTTGAGATTTTGGCACACTGGACAGGAAACATTTTGCAGAGTGAAAAATAAGTTTGACCACTATATGTTTCTTGGACGAAAATCACATGACAGCCTAAACATCCCTGGAGAGTATTGAAGTCAAATAGGACAAGTATAGAAGCAGTAACCTGAAATCCTCTGAAGTGTTCGTCCTGAATTTTCCATTCGGTACCTAAACATCCCTATTCTGAAAATCCTATCCCCTGCGAAATCATTAACGGACCAATAAGTTTTAACCGTGGATGTTATTTCAGATACCAGTATTATAGGCCTCCAATGCAGAGCCTTAAATTCTTGGCTGACTCACTTGAAGAATTTTCCTTTTTCGCATCACCAAGAGTACGAATTTTCCCACTTCTCTTGCCCTCCATTTCAGCAACAGCTTGCGCAGCAGCCTGTCCAAGTTTCATGACCAATAACATAAACAGATTCAATAAATAGAGAACACCACTCGACAGAAAATCCCTCCCAACAAAGATCGAATGGAACACTTCAAAAGGAGAAAAGCAGAGCATCTTTTGGCATGCCCCTCATGATATATGCGACTAACCTTAATAGCTTTCCTTGAGTGTTTCTCAATGGACTTCGACCATTTCAGACTACGCCCACCAACACCAACTACTTTAGATCTTCGCAGGGTAAACCCACGCCCTGACCTCGTGTAGATCACATCTCTCTTTTTCGAAGAAAGCAATTTTCTCCTGCCATTGTACATCGATAGGAAACACTAAAATGAGACCATATCACAAAGGTAAGAGCAATATGTGACACAGAAAATCAGGATGGCTACCTCAGAAGTGGAATCGAATTAGGATTAGAAAGATAAGACGTGGGCAAGAGACTTTTCCACCATGTTGATCGTTTCCATGGCAACACGTTTGGCAAAACTTTCCGACAATGCAACAGATTGCCGCCTTTGTTTAATGATGATGCAGAATCATGAAGTGTCCAAACCAGAGACGACTTTCGATGTTTAGATGTAGCTGCAAATATAAGAGGAACTTTGATCAAAACCAGGCTGCTATTGTAGAGCTTCCCCCCCCCCCCCCCCCCCCCCAAAATAAAACAATTTCCCCATGAGCAATAAATAAAAGGAACATATGTTTATGCTTGAGGAAAACTCTCCAGAAAATCATACTTATGATTAGTCTTGTTTCTTTTTGGAAACTTCCTTATTTTATTCTTTTTCTCCCTTTACATTTTACATATGCTTTCTCATTTCTTTTTATTAGTCACATCATAAAAATGAACGATTGACACAGGCTCATTAACACTGAAAGAATAAATTCATCCATATAGTCACAGTGTTGGTGATGAAAAAAGGGGGAAAAACTTCTAGTTAGTATGACGCGATTAACAATTTGTCAACCTATGAAAACAGTTAAGTTGTAGATAAGTACTAGGGGAAGCCAAGAAGTTCCCAGAGTTCACCTTTACATGATGCCGCAGCAGACCGGATTTGACTTTTAGAAGAAGCTCTAACAAGTTGGTTTTTGTTTCTTTTGAAATAACGGTTTGATGAAGAAAAAGGATGTAGAACAACCGAATCAACTGCCATTGAAGCTGCCATCAACTGATTTGATTTGCTTTTTTTGTAGACCAATTTGTTTTCGTTGCCAGAATCGATATATCCATCACAGCCCACACACTGCTCCTTCATGTTTTTATCTGAACTAGATTCAAGTTGTGAAGACGTCGATGCCTCGCTAGATGCCTTCACAACCTCCTTTTCAGCTGCCACAAAGGCATCAGCAGCAGTCAGAGTTCTACACTCCAACGACATGACATTTCTAGGTAACAAATTGTTGCTGTAAGGTAAAGGGGGTGTTTTTGGCATCTCCAAGCGAATGCAATCCTCTTCTGTGCACAAGCCACTGGATGCACCATTAAGTTCAGGTTCACTTGCACTACCACCATTACTTCTCGCATTCAACATTGTAGAATGATTAGACCGATCAGGCAAGGCACTGAGACCATGAGTACCATGAACAGATGCTGCAGCTGGGGTTCTTACAAGACTGTTGGTACCTTTCCGGATGTATGTATTTCCCTGAATGTTCAGGCTCTTTTTAAAAAGCGGCTCTCTTGGAGGAATGTTGTTCGAAGATGTGCCCTTCATAGATAGCTTTGAAGCTGCAGATTCATCAGTTCTACGCCATGTCCTGGATTTCATGTTGTAGGTAGTAGAAGTTTTCTTGGAGCTAGGTTTTGCAATAAACGGACGACCCGCAACAACTTTTCTCCCAGGATAGTTTAGAGCATTTTTTCCATCATACTGGACCTTACTCGTCGCATTTGAAGGCCATGTTCTTTTGGCAGCTTGTGATGGCAATGAACTAGTACCCTGATGGCCACTGCCAGCGCCAGCACCATTTGACTTCAGTTTCATGTTACTGGTGCGGGTAAATGTCCTTGGCATGGACATAGGCGGCCCTTGGCCAACCAATGACTCATCATTAGAACTTGGATGACTCAGAGGCAGCTTCAACTCGGAGCTAGTGCTGTCAGCAACAGCAGCAATAAAGGTCGGCAACTCCAGGATGCGGGTGCATCTAGACTCCTGATTTACAACATCAGACGGAGCATCAACCTTGCAAGAGGTAACAGCCATACCATCAAAATGAGTTGGTTCAGTACACAGCTCACTGCAGTTTAAAGAAAGCGACTTATCTTCTACAGGAGAACTACTTTGATGTTCTGCTGCATCTTTAACAGATAGCCCACACTCGGAGTCCTTTTCCAGAAGTTCTACTTGGAGATCAACATTGTGCTGAACCTTGACATCAGCATCATCTAACCCATTCTTATCAGGCGATGCTCCTAAAATGTCTGTACCGGTTAATTCATTCTCGTAATTGGCTGAATCCATCGAACAACACTTGTCTGCTTCATCGCACTTGCCAGATTCAGACAAACAAAGAAAGCGATCATCTGCAAGGGAAGATTGCTGTACAATTGCACATGGATCAAAACTAGAGGGATCACTTTCGGAGACCTTTTTATCGAGTTCATCAACCGCAGAAAAAGTGGTATGGGTTCCGTACACTGCACTTTTCTCAGGAATCTCAGTCAAACCCGCTGAAATGCATTCAAAAGCAGAAACACTGCCACATGCTTGTTTTCCTGCCACCAATTCCACTGAATCTCCTGTAGGGTGAGAAAGCACTAACATATCCACAACCGGAAGCTCTGTAGAAGCGGGTGATCCATGTAGCTCAAGTAATATTTCATTAGAACAAACCTGTTGAGGAAGGACTTTCTGCTTCTTACAAGGTGGAAAGGCGACAGTAGAATCAGAATTAAAAGCACTGACAGCAGACTGAGCAATAAAACTATCTGTCATGCTAGAGCCATGCGAAGTGTAAGGTTCATTGCTGCTGGGTTTTGAATCAATAGAACAGCCAAATCCTGCAATTCTGTCTTTAGCTGGTTGTTCAGCTTCGACCGTACGGTTGAATGTGTTAGCATCAGCAGTAATAGACCCCGTGTCTACATTATCTGACATAGAACTCAGCAACGCAATATCAGCTTCAGCTTTCCTCTTGTTACTAGTTTTACAATCATCGCCAATATCAAAATGACCTTCAAGTTCAATATGAACCGAAGTATCTAAAGATCCTTCTGCACAATGGGTGTTGGATGATACAGCAAATGTACGACCAAATGGATACTTATGAATCGCATCTAAATCATTCAAATCTGTAGTAGATTCTTTGGTATCTGCAGCATTGATGCCAGAACATGAAGCAACACCAGCGGTAAAGCTGTACGCCTCGGCACTTGATTGATTCTCACATATCTTGATATCATTCCAGTTTGACCCATCAGCAGCAGCAAACTTAGCTGCAGGAGATGCTTCTGATATAAACATTTCAGACGACACATACGACTGCTTCCCACCAATCTCAGAGGTAACATTACCATCATCAACAGAAAAGTTGACTTCGGAAGGTTCTTCTGAATCAAATGCCGCAGGAAGCTGCTCTTTAGAAATCTCAGGGCTAACACTGGAAGCGGCGAGAATATCGCTGAAACAGATATTCTCTAGAAAATCATCAACAGGCCCATTATGTGGCACACAAATAGAGCTATCTGCACATGGCTGGACATCATGAATCATGTTATTCTGGAAATCTAGGCTATGATCCTCAAAATGGATCATGGCAGGTAGCAAAAATTCTGATGATCTGTCTCCACAACCATCCCTGGGTAAATTAAGGTCTGAACTTTTTCCATTGTCATTGTCACTGTCATCGCCTATGGTTGAACTACTTTTGTCTGGAGATTTACTCTCAAGCTCATCTGAATTTGAGATAGGCGGCACATCATCCACTGATCCCTCTGGATCTGCAGCACCCTCATTATCAATGGCATCACTGAATGAATCTAGAAGATCCGTTGACACATTTTTCTTTCTCTTTCTATTTATAAGGGAGGATCCCTCAGAAACAGATTCATCTACAAGGCCAACATTTTTCATGGCTAATGCACCTAATCCAGCATCATTATCAACAGTAAACTTAGCATGCGAAGTCAAGTCCTCGTGAGTCTTTCCGTAGTTGTTAGACAAAGGGTTTCCGGGTAAACTACTCAACAAGGTACCTAAAGTTGTACAGTCCTCCACTTTCTTTTGCTGGCCTGAACTTGGTGGACGAGTGATTTTCCTCTTCTTCCCTAAACTAGGTGGAGAAGCCTTGAGATGAATGGCTTCACCTTCTTTATCAGAGGTGACAACTTGGGGAGATAATCTTGTTGCGCTTTTCGCTGACAAACTCTTGGAAGTACAAGGATTTTTTCTAAAATCGCTAACATGGTTAGTTTCCTTCAAGCTGCTAGAGCTTGGCTTTACTTCTATATGTTTCCCATCCTTGACGGAAGTATCACCCTCACTTTCACGAACTCCATACCTGTTTATTTTTGCAGGAATCTCACTTACTACACCTAACGGTGCCTTAACTGCCTTGGCAACTAAAGCATTTGATTTAAAGGATACATCGAGCTCTACAGGACTTCCCTCTCTCTCTTCTCCAACCCTCTGCTGACTCCCACCAGAAGCATTGTCTATCCTATTCCTAAAGCTATTTTTCGGCGGCTGCACCCTAAGTAGAACACTCTTCTTCGGAGTTACTTTCTTCCTTGGAGTGTGGTTATGTTCTTGCACCCCTTTTCTATCCCAAACAACATTTCTCTCAGACTCTAACACAACATTCTTCCCTCTTTCATAAAACAGCGTAACCCCATCATTATCCTGCCCAATTCCCGCACCTGGCATCCGAAAAGGAGAATGCCTCCTATCACGATCCTGTTCAAATCCTGCACTCTTCCTAGTCTCACCACGCCTCCCACTTGTAACCACCATATCACTCCTTCCATCCCTCACGAACTGTCCCTGATACTCCGGCATCATCATCGCCCCTATGTGAACTGAATTCCGCTCCATCTCCCTCAATTTTACATGAGAGCATCCCCTGTAATCACCGAAACCCAAACCCCTCTCCATCAGGTCACCATTCATCCCATAATCACCCAATTTTCTACCACTCTCATCCCACTCACGCCTCTCATCCCTCAATCTAGACACACCAACGTCATATTCACCCCTCCCCCTATCGACCCTAACCAACGGAGCCGGCGGCGGCGACATCCGTTCCAACTCGAACGACGCTGGGAGATACGGTGACATCAGCTCCACATCAATCCACCCTTTAACCGGCCCACGCCGAGTCTCCCTATCCAATTCCGTCTCCGGAATCATCATCGGCGGCGGCAGAGGCCGTCGGTCCCACAAATTAGGGTTAAGCCGATCATGATGATGAAGAAGAAGAAGATGATGATAATGATCGAGTTCGAGTTGTTGATGTTGTTGAAGGTGATGGTGAAATTGGTGAGAACTGGGGCTGGAGGGGTGATACGGAGGGTTGTGTTGGAAGACAGCAGCGGGGATTCTGTCGTCGGCGATGAGTCGAGGAGGCGGCGGAGGAAGAGGAAGAAGCGGTGGGGGTGGTGGTGGGAGAACGTATCTGTGATTGAGGAATCGGTGGTGTTCGTGGTGGTGATGATGATGATGATCCATGGTGCTGTGTTGTGCTGTGCTTGCTTCGACAGATTGATTGATTGTGTGATTGTTTGATTGCTTGATTGTTTGACGTGTGTGCTCCCTTGGTTGGATTGCTGGTTTGATTTGGGATGGCGTGAGAGCGTGCGTGTGGGGAAGGTGGTAAACGGATTTTTTTGGGGGGAGGATGAGGGAATGGGAAGTTACGGGGAAGATGGTTTAGCGTGTGAGAGTGGATTGGATTTGATTCCTCGTGGAAATCTGGTGGGAACTTCCTTGTAGCCCATTCATTTGATTTAGGGCTCGATCTCATAACACAGTTGAGTGCGGATCAGCAGACGTTGAAATTTTGTGGGAACGAACTTGTGAATAAGACGAAATAACAAGATACGCACACACGACACATAAATAACAATATTAACTCAATAATTAGAAAACTAACTCGTATGTATGTAATTTCTTCTCCAAATCTAAAACACACATTGTTCTCAATGAAAAAATAACAAGGATCAGAGGATAATGCTCAAAAAACTGCATATCAGTTTTGGAAGCAGGCCAACAGATGCAGCATATGGAAAATATTTGTCACATCCTGTAATGGAATTCTTCTTGTAACTATTGTTTCTTATTAACTGAATTTTCACTCTCTTGCTCTTTCTTTATCTTCACAAGTTTTTACTTTCTTGAATTTTTTTGGCAACTCTCCAACATTTGAACCAACCGAATTATCGTTTTTTGATTTCGTTTTTCGCTTTTCTCCATAAATCTTCAAACCCAATTTTGGAAAGAGTTAAAACTCCTTCATTAAGAAAACTGCACAATGAAACTCACAATCGAAATTTTCGAGAACTAGCAATAAAGACATGTCCAAGTGTAGTAGTCTTAATACATCTTTTAGCACTCAAATTATGTCTTAAAACCATAACAATGGGTATAATTAGACCTCCAAAAACTATAGGATCTTTTCCATTCAAAACAAAATTGTGCCAATAGTGAGCTATATGTGATGCATAGTCAATGTTTTTCTCGTTGTACAATGCCCATAAAAATATAATATCATCCTTTTGGAAATTAAAGCCATTCATCAAATCAATCAAAATCATTAATAACATACCCCTAGAATCCATTTATTTTATTTTCGTTAAGCATCAATCCATGATAAAAAACAAAAACTCAAAGATCAAATCTTTCTTGTTTCATCACAATCTTCAAACCCTAATTTCTCAAAAATTCATCAAATAGTAAAATTTACACATCATCATGCCTCGCAAAGCATACATAGCATCATTAACAACACTCATTGAGTAGTTTAGATGTGATTATAACAACAAAATAAATAATATCTCAATTGTACCTTCCAATAATTTCGATAGATCTAAGTTTGGATTGACGAAATTATTGATATACGAACGTTTAATGGATTTGGATCTTATTTTGAACGGATTTGAAGTCAATTTTGATGACAAACATGTATTTTTGGGTGCTTTTTGTTGTCGGGGTCGTGGAGGGGTCAAATAAAAGTGAAATAAAAAGAGGGATCAAGTATTTTTATACACAGATTTTTGGCCGCGCACGGCCTGTTCGAGCCGTGCTTAGAGAAATCTAATTTGACAGGGAGCACGGGTCGTGCGCATGGACACATACCATGCGTGTTGCTTTTTCTAGATACTAAATATTTCCTGTTTCAAACCTAAAATTGAATATTTTCAATCTTTCATGTCTTTCATTTGTATTTTTCAGCTTATGAGATCTCAAAGTCGCAAAAATTCTAGCTTTTCTCTTGATTTTTACCCTTATTTCTAACACAACCATTGAAATAGAAATTAAAAACACATGGGTTGCCTCCCATGAAGCACTATGTTTAACGTCGTCAGCTCGACCATGCAAGATAATTTAAGAATGAATCTTATCAAAGTTTTGAGAAAGAATTGAATGGGGAATCCAAATTTGAAGAATTCTCTTTTGACACTTCCAAACTTTTGCATTCTCAATCATTTTCTTCTTAACCCAGATATTTTTTATCCGTTGTCTTCTCAAATTATACCTCGAAATAAAAAAAAAATAAAAAAAATAGAAGACAAACGCTTAAACATAGTTATAGCTTGATAATAGATACCACCATTTTTCTTCTTCTTGTTCATTCGATGGTTTCTTTTCTAAATGGCCTAAAAAATTAGAAGCACTTCTTCTTTTTGAATTTCTTTGTTAACAATAGCACGCAGTTTCTCACAATCAACATTCTCTTTTTTCAATCACAACCAAATGTTCTTTAACTCTCTCGACATTAGAATCAATCATGAAACTTCATTCTTCATTCATAAATAACTTCAATTACCTCTTTAAATAAATCAACTTCCATATAATTCATCGAATTATTGTGATAGATAACAAGAATATCATTCAAATGAATCTCAAGGAAAACGAAAACTGATTTCATGTTGTCAAGATCATCAAAAACCTCTTCTTCAAGAGTTATCACCTTATAACAAGTTTCTATTGACTCAATCTTTTCATCATCGAAAACATTAAAGCAAAATTCTTCATTTTCATTTTTCATACTAAGGGTACCTTTATCCACATCGATAATTGATCTATTTGTGTGCAAGAAGGGTCTACCTAAAAGGATAGATGATGAATCAATAGAATTTTCTTCCATTTTCAAAAAAAAAAAAAAAAAACTCTAAAAGTCAATTTATCCATCTCAACCAACACATCCTCAACTAAACCTTCAGGAAGAATTATATGTCCATTCACAAGTTGTATTTTTACATTTGTTGATAAAAAAGGACCAAGATCAAAAATAGCAAACAAAGAAGGTGGCATGATGTTCACAAATGCACCAAGATCTAGCACACATTCAAAAATAGTGACACAAGGTATAGAAAATACTCTAGGATCTTGCTCTTTTATTTTCCCTTTGTTTCTTGTGCTCTTGTCATATTTCATTGTTATGGAATTCACATTCTCCCTTGAATTCAATGATTGGGATGGAAGTTGGTTTGTTATTTGAGATTTGAGTTTGTTGACTTCTTGAGTTAATTGACTTACTTGGCTTTCAACACTTGAAATACTTATACGTATTTCTTTTTGAAAACTAGTTGAAGTTCAACACATGGCTTTCACAAGTTTCTCTAATGATTGATCATTAGAGTTTTGAGGAATTTGATTAGAATAATTCTGGTGAACGAACCCCGATGGAGGGTTTTTGTAGATTGCTTTGAAATTTTGGTTATTACTTCTGTACCTAAAGTTTGGATGATTTCGTCACCCTTCAGTATACATCATATTTTGGACACCCCTCTACCTAGGAGGATCAGGAAAGTTTTCCATTGCGTTGACTTGCTCATTATCATAAAGAGTTGGGCACATATCAATTGCATGATGAGGAACAGAACAAATTCCACAGACTTTGACTAGTGCAATGTTATTTTCGTTTTGATTGGTGAAACTTGAAGAACTTGATAATTCATTGACATCACGAGGGAGATCCTCATCGCGATTGAATCTGTCAAACACTCGTGGTTATTTATCTAAAAGATCACCACCACATGCCGCATCAACAAAACCACGATTTGTTGTAAAAAGACTTAGATAAAAATAGCGAATTAAGAAATTCTCAGAAAATTGATGGTTTGGACAGCTTGAGACAAGACGTTTATACCTTTCCCAATATTTGTGTAGCAATTCCCCCTTCTTTTGTTTAATTGAACAGATTTATTTTTGGATTGTGGTGATTTTTGAGTGGAAAAATGCTTATCTAAAACAAGGATTGCATCTTCCCCCAAGTGTTTATAGTTCCTTTAGATAAATTGTAGCCTTAGTATGTTTAGGCTAGAAGTCAAGTAGGAAGTTACAGTGTAGGTTGGATGTTGGAGAGCAGACGGCTACAGATGATGGACATCATATGAGCCATCAGATGCAGACTACTACAAAGGACTTTGGCTAAGCAGCTAATACATTAATGAGCAACAAAAAAACTTCAAAGGCTTCAGGATATGGGATTGAGCTTACAGACGAGGACCAACATAGCAAGGCATGAAGTGAATCAGATATGGGTGCATACTAAGGATACAACAGGGACTTAGAGAAGACTAGGGTTGCAAGGTGCACACTAAGGCTTACAGTACTGAATGCAAACTGGAGGTCGCAACAGACTGGATTATAGCAGAGATGATTGCTAGGGTTAGGTCAAAGGTCTGGAGTCAGTCAAATGAAGATTTAAGTTAAAGGAGCAATGACACAAATTCTGAAGGAAGTGGAATGCCAGCATAAGAAACAAGATGGTGGGGGACACGAGTGGCAAAGTGTCATATCAGAAACAATACCATGTTTGCTGGGTTCGTTCCCTAAGCCTATAAAAGAGAACTGTTGAAGCTCATTGAAGAAAGACTATTGAATGTGATTGAAAGGAGGGCGTGCAAAGCAATCAAAAGTTCAAAGATTACTCAAGAGAGATAATTCATGAAGATCACAGTGAAAGGGGTGTCACTAGTCTGCAGAAGAACACATCTTACAGTAGAGTCTAGAGTTTGGATTTGGGCAAAGGATCTGAGTCCTTCATCTTTTGTACAAGTTAGATAACTTGTAAAAGGAAGTTTCTTGTAAGCTCAAACAAGAAGATAGTGATACTTATCTCTTGGCTTGACTACACTGGTCACCAAAGAAAAACAGGACTAAGCTCTCGATTATCATTTGATAATGAGTATCTGAGCTAGTATAAATACTGTGTCTATTATTTGCCTTTATTGCTTGATATTTAGAACTTTTAGAAATAAATCATCACAGCCAAACATAGATAAACTCAAAGTGGTCTGTATAGAATAATGGTCTGCTAAAAACTAGTATTCCGCATCAAAAGTTAGAATAATTTTTGAAACAACCTATTCACCCCCCCTCCCGCTCCACGTTAAATCTTGGACCTTACATATATTCCAAACTAATAAGGCTGAATCAAATTAGAAACAAACCAAACATGAATCAATAGTGACAGACGTTTCTTATCAATTCACATACAAAAAGTTCTGATCATGTAATGACCAAAAGAGAATGTATTAGAACTTGATTAGTTGCAACTAATATTACCAAAAAAGAATGTATCAATAGTTAGATCAACCTATAACAATATCTAAGTGACTAAGTTAAATGTAATCATAAAGCTAATCATGGTATAATTAATATATAAAGTCATCTAGGTAGTCATTCTAGGTGAAATCATACATCAAGTATGATAAAGATCCAACCTTTAGCATCAATCATGTATAAAACGAATCTCATTTTGTTAGTTTAGATAGATAAGCTCATAATCCCATCACATAGGCTTCGTTATTTGGTTTCCTACTAATAGATCTACTTAATCATAGCGAAGATAATCAATACAATCATCAATATACATGCAAACATCATCATCAAACTAAAAAAGAATAGAAAGAACATGATACTTGTTGTAAATAGACAATCTTCAATGGTTACAACTCAAATGTGAAGTAGTCTAAGCATAAACACCTTGATCCAATCTCCAAAATGGAAAAAGAAAAGATGAAAGATGAAAAAGTGCTATAATCTAAAGAGCCTCACCATCAAAGATGGCCAAAAATCTCCCCTAGAACGAATACAAAATGTGATATTTATAGAACAACTAATAAAAAGGGAGAAGATCTAGTGAAAATCTCCAAAATCTGGTAGAATAACAACTGTCATGGGCATGACTACATCCATCATGGACGTGACAATCGTGGTCCTAGAAAACTCAGTATAAGCGCTGTCACGGACATGACGGATTCTGTATGGGTGTGTCAGACCCTGAAATGGCCGAAAACTGCATTTGTTTTTGCTCCGAACTCCATCTTGATCAATGGTATACCTTATGCAGCCCTTATATCATCATAAAACACTTCAAATGACATCGTTTTCACCTCCAAAATGGCCTCAAATCATCATCTATGTGTGGTTTAACTTTCATGGATAATCCATGCTCAAAATAGCCTTAATGCATCGGTTTAGCTCCAAAACAAATCCAAACGTCTTTGAACATCAATGTCATCATCTAATGTACCTAAGCATTACTAGAAATCATCGAAATTATCTTCAAGGAGCACCAAATCATTGCTCTTCATCTCGATCATCTTCAAGCCTTTCCATCCTTTTGCACGAATAACCAAAAGCCGTTTGTCTCAATCAAATTTATAATAAAAACACACAAACTGTAGTATCCAAGCTCCATAACCTAAACTAAACTAAAAGCACAAAATAAAAGATTCAAACACAATAAAAAAAAAGTTTAACATAAATAAAACATGCGTGTTTTTACACTTATCAATAGAGAGTGCTCATGGGGACTCTTATGAAAACCATTCTTCTCGAAGTACGCATCAATCCTCGTATTACATGCCCTGGGTATTTGCTTTAATTTGTACAATGCCTTCTTTAATCTATGCATCTTATCTTATTGGCTCCTCTTCTCATAGCCTAGCTGCTGTTATAAGTAGACTCTTCTTCGAAGTAGCGATTCAGAAATGCAGACTTCATATTCATCTTATGGATCTTCCATTTGCATTCTGTAGCTAGTGCAATGATGAGTCTGACGGTGTTTATCCTCACCATCGGTGCGATAACTTCGTCATAGTCAATGCCTTCTTGTTGGATATATCCTTTCACAACCAATCTAGCCTTGTACTTCTCTACATTCCCTTCTTTATTAGTCTTCGCTCTATACACCCATTTGACTCCAATGGGTTTGTGTCCTTTTGGTAAAGCTGTCAGCTCCAAAGTTTCATTCTTTCTGATAGCATTTATCTCATCATCCATTGCGTTCCTCCACTTCAATTCCAACTGCTTCATTGTAACTGATTGGATCACATTTTGCCATCAAGCAGAATAGCGAGTAATCTTTCATCATTTCAGTAGGCTCAGTCTGTTCATATAAGTCTCTAAGACTTCTGATCTTTCGAAGTGCTCTCTTTGAAGAGTTTCCTTCCTTGAGATGGATGTTGAAAAAGGCGTAGAGATAGCTATTGATGAAGCTGGGTTGGCTGGCAGACTTTGGGCCAGTTAATCTTGGCCTTCTTCAAGGCTCTCATCTTCTTTATCAAAAAACATTCGTTTCTTCTTCTCCTTATTGCTTCAACGTCAGTAGTCTTCTTCATTGAACCCGATTTCTCCTGGGATAATTAGCTTCTAGGTGACTAGGTTATATAGCTTTTACGCCTTAGTTCTCCTATCATATCCTAGATGTTTCAACTCTGGCAATCGTTTCACCTTTGTTCGTGATGGTAAGGTTGAGATTCTTCATTGAGATCTCGTATCCTCTCTCCAATAATTGTCCCAAGCTCAAAATACTTGTTTTTAAGACAGACACATATAGACATTTGAGATGTACCTTTTATCTCCTGTTTTTGAGTAAATCATGAATGATCTCCAAAAGTGACCTCACCGACAATAGATTCGTCCAACTCCAAGAAATTCTCTTTGATCTTGAACCTGTAATTGCTTGTACCCGAGACTAAAAATCAAGTATTTTGGTGCTTGGTCTCATTTCCCTTACAAACCAAAAGAACAATCAAATCATCCATCTAGCTATTTGCTACAGAGTTACTCTTTTCTACTACATGATTGTGTAATTTGCTTCGACAATCATAGTTTTGGTGGCCACATACATCTACTACAATTGTAGCACTGGATCTATGATCTATCTCTTTAGTTATATCTGACATAACCTTGTCCTCGTATTCCTTAGCCTCTTCCTCTAAAACTTGATTGCTCTTGATCAGTCTCACGATCCTGTTCTTCATGACTTCCTTGGAAGGGTTGCCTTCAGCCTCCTCTAGAGTTACCTCTAAAGTCTCCTTTTCTACCCATCCTCGACCTCAACCTCGTTGTCCATTGCCTCGAATATTTAGTTATCTTTTGCAGTGCTTGTTCCAAATTATCATCTTGATTCTTGATCATTCTTTTGCTCATGTGCCTGCAAAGAACCTTGTAACTCATCAATAGACATAGTCGATAAAACCTTTCACTCTTCGATCACCACCACGATGTAATCGAATTTAGACGTCAAGGATCTCAAGCTCTTCTCCATTATCCTAATATCGTCAACAGTCTGCCCATTTCTTTTCATCTAATTAGCAACTATTTAGACACGGTTGAAATAATCAGAAATCGTTTCTCCATTCTTCATCTTCAAGTTTTCGAACTTCACTCGTAAATCTTAGAGCCACACCTTCTTAGCTTTGTCTACATCTTGGCATGAGCTCTTCAAAACCTCCTATGTTGCTTTAGAAGATTTCGTATCCGAAATCCTCTCGAAAGCATGCTCATCTACTCCTCGGTAGATTAAGAACGCCGCCTTCTTGTCCTTCTTCCTCACCTCCTTTAGTTCAACTCTTAAAGCATTCGATAGAGTTTCTTCAGTAGTAGATGACTCTGGTTCAACATAACCACCATCGACGCGCTCTATAAATCTTAGGAATACCTTTATTTGGATGCTTTAATTATCGTAATTGGATTTTGTTATCCTAGGATTTAAGGCTGGATGATGTTTGCCATCTCTTTCTAAGGATCACCTGGACCAAGCCTGCTCTGATACCACTTTGATATCTTAGGAGTTCTCAAAGGAAACAAAAATTTTATTGGCTACCTTCATATTACACCAAGGCTTCTGCCTATCTTCTCGTCTTTATTGCTCTTGAAATACAAGAGAAGAGCTTGGTCTGTCCTAGCACAGAAGCTTCTCCTTATATAGGGTTACAATCATAAAACTTTGCACATCAAATTCATTATGTAAATTAATTGCTATCTCACCGTTTTTCATTGATTCAAAGCTCATCTTCATCATTCTATTGAGCTAAAACCTCTCCTTAATTAATTGATAAGAAATGTGTTTGTCTTCAACAAACACTGATGTCTACAAAAATAATTTAATCATTTTTATCTTGTAATTATTATTGTAAAGATATAATATCATGTAATATATAAAGGGATTTAGGAGATAAGTATGAGAGTAAGATGTTCCCCTAATTATCTTCCTAAGTAGAATTTCTTGAAGATATAAGTATCTTCTACCATGTAAGAACCTATAAATAAAGGGGGTCCAAGGCATAGACCCTCAACCTCATATTTCACACGTAATACAATTATTATCATTAGTTCTCGTTCTTGGTCTTGTTTATCGTCAGACAATCACATCGTCTCAATCATTATTTAGATCGTCGATTTATGACCGTCTGATCTTGGTAATATGTTTTTGTGCAAATAGTTTGACGCGTCAGATACAGATCATTCTGATTCAATGGCTCGAAAGACTTGGAGTCACACAAACAACAATTAGGACAAAAACGATCCTCAAAGTCTCGAACGTAAAGGTCCAAAAAACAAACCGACCATGATAGGAAGCGACAATTCCACCCACAACGATTCTCAGATCCAAGACCGACTTCCAAACGGAAAAACGGAACAAAAACCATCAGGAATTCTATCCATGTTCAAGAATTTCAAAAAGGAGATGCAAAATTAATGAAAGATATCATCAAGAAGGTAACTATCGCGAATCAATCTTCTCCTGATTATCAGCTCGAACTAGAAAGAAAGGAGTTATTGGCCAAAAATCCCACCATTAGTAAAACTCATCCAGGAAGACTTCTAGATAATAGTATAGTTGACCTAGGACATCAAAAAGGAAGAGAAACAAAGACTTGAACTGAAAGATCGATAAGTTGTACGGCCATAAACCAAGGAGAAGTCAACTATGGTAACTTGAACCTAGCAGCGGATGAAAAATATCATGAAAGCAATCGAGCAACTAATAGAAAAGAAGATGAGAAAATCGGCAAAAGTAAAGTCTATGATAAGAAAAATCTCGCCTTTTTCTGAAAAGATCCTCCAAGGAATACTACCAAGATGCCGAACTAGAGACATATGACGAAACAACCGACCCCTATTCCCATGTTCAGAATTGTGAATCTATCATGCATATCTATAGAGCTAACGAAGTCATCCTATGCAAAGCTTTTCCAATGACTTTCAAAGTTATAGCCCGAGCTTGGTATGCTTCAATTCCACCATCCTGTATAGATACATTCTCAGATTTCACAAAGATGTTCACGAAACACTTCATTAGTAGCCTAGGAATGAAAGTCGCCTTGAATCATCTTCGTCAACTTTTTCAAAAGCCAGGCGAGAGACTTTTCGATTATATCAAAAGATTCAATATTGTTGTTGTTAGAGTCGAGAAAGTAAGTGAAGAACAAAAAACCGATGTGCTTATTAATGGGTTGGAAAGCTTCAACCTTTTCTATATATTAAACCTGAAGACACCATGGCAATATGGTGACCTAATAGAAGAGTTGAACAAGCATGAAGGAGGCAAAACTGCTTTGGCTGCCCAAGACCATGCTAAAGGGATCAGAAGCCGACCCATGCCTCGTGCCGATCTAAACGAATATTTGAAAATTTTCTAGAACAACCAAAGTCAGAAAGGGAAAGAACAAAATTGATGCCCATCAAAGGAACAAGATGTCTCTACTCAGGCAAAAGGGGATGAACCAAGGCCGACTCAAAGGATAAGAATCAACATCATCACGGGAGGATTTCTACCAATGGAAAGCTTGTCATTATCGGAGGTTAATACCAGACGTATCAAGTTCACTATCCTTAAAACAAAAAAAAAAAAAACGCTCGGTATGAGCTGAAGTAAGTTTTGGACCACAAGATGATGAAGGAATCAGTTTCCCTCAGGCAGACCTATTCTACACGTCACGAATTCGATGTCGAAAAGATTTTGATGGATACAAGATCATGGGCAGATATCATCTACTTCAACACCATCAAAGACCATGCAAAATTTCATTGGTAAGTGTCACAGGAGGCACCATATTACCAAAAGTACACATTACTCTTTGTTTAATGAGTAGGAGATGAGAATACAAGGAAAATCAAACTCACATGGCCAACTTCACAATTGTGGATCTTTCTTTTGCTTACAATGGGATCTTAGGCCGACCATCCATTATCGACTGAAAGATGCTTATTGCACCTGGATACATGATGATTAAGTTTGTAACTCCCTTCGAGGAAGGAGAGTTTAAGGGAGATTAAAAAGAATCTCGGCAATGCTATCTAACAACTTGGAGACAAAGTCAACTCGGGCGAATCCTAAAAGAAAGAATGAAACTGTAACTTGGAGACTATCCGAAGTGGTTGGCTAATGTAGTAATGATGAAGACAGCAAACGAAAAGTGGAGGACATGTGTCGATTTCACCGACCTTAACAAGGCTTGCCCAAAAGACTGTTATCCTTTGCCTCGAATAGACTAGCTCATAGATTCTACCTCAGGCAATGAATTGCTATCATTCATGGATTTCTTCACTGTTTATAACCAAATATTCATGGCCAAAGAAGATCAGGAAAAAACTTCCTTCATAACTGCACAAGGCACTTATTGCTACATTACGATGCTGTACGGATTGAAAATTGTTGGGGCAAAATATCATAGATTAGTGAACAAAGTTTTCCAACTTTTTCGAAAGTTAAGATTGAGGGGTATGTTGACGATGTACTAACCAAGTCAGTGCATACCAAAGAACACCCTGCCGACTTAACAGAAACCTTCACCCTCCTAATAAAGTACAATAAAAAAGTTGAACCTAACCAAGTACACTTTTGGTGTCATCTCAGGAAAGTTATTGGGATATATGATCACACGGTGCGGCATAAAAGCCAACCCGGGCAAGGTAGAAGCTATATTGAAAATGGGACCTCCAAGAATAAAGAAAGAAGTTAAGAAATTAATAGGATACCTAACTGTAATATCCTGAAATATTTTGAATAAGGAAATAAATATTTTAAACATGGTAAGATATATTTGAACGATGCAAGAATCCCGCGAAAATCTCAACCGCTTCCTTAAATATTTCAATCATCATCTCAATATAAATATTTTCAAAATTATCGACCTCACAAGTTT